>UESW01004404.1:0-90704 GCA_900491605.1 Calamus simplicifolius | reverse complement strand
GAGTCGACTCCTGCTTTTCGCGAGTCGGCTCGAGGATGCGATACCAAAAATAGAAATGTTCAAAAAGTTAAAGGGTCGACTCATCAAAAATAAGGTGTCGACTCCTGACAGTCGGGGGTCGACTCATGAAAAGTTGGGGGTCGACTCGCGAAGTACTCAGAAAAACACTCCTCTGGTGTCTGAGTGGAGTCGACTCACACAGTCATGGAGTCGGCTCGACAGAATCGGGGGTCGACTCTTGAAATCACAGAGGTCGACTCGTGAAAATCAGGAATCTCTGTAAACTGAGTGGAGTCGACTCTAAAAGTTTAGAGTCAGCTCCGGAACGTATCAAAAATCAGAGAATTTTCTGATTGACTTGAAATTCATTCCAGATTCATTTTAAATTAATTTTTTGACTTGAATATCATAGAATTATCATTAGGAATCAATTCAAGAAATGTTCCAAAAATTTATTGATTGAAATATGAAGTATAAAAATTTCTTTTTGAAAGCTTAAACATAGAGCTTGAAGTTACTTTCAAATTGATTAAAGTCTTACTTAACATACTCATTGATTGTTCTAAATAAATTCATTGCTCATGTAAATAAACTCATTGCATCTTTTAATATACTCATGGCTTTTGGTAATCATCAAAATCAATAAGATTGGGGCATCAATTACTCAACAATCTCCCCAACATGGGATAAATCCACAAAGCTCCTTAAGTAGCCATCACAGTACATGGCATGTCATACTTATTACCTACAATCTTTCATCATGGTTGTGTATAAAGCAAAAATTCATGATGTTAACCTTATTGATATTGGGTCCTAAGCAGCCAAAAAATGATATTGACATCTTCTTGCAACCACTTATTGATGATTTAAAAATGCTATGGGATGTCGGTGTTAAAATTTACTATGCATATTTACAAGAGGTATTCACCTTAAAGGTCATTTTACTATGGACGATAAATAATTTTTTTGTGTATGAAATTTGAGTGGCTGCAGTGCTAAAGGCTATTTGGCTTGCCCAATTTATGCTGAAAATATATAGAGTGTATACTTGAAACATAGTCAAAAAAATGTGTACCAAGGTCATAGAAGATTTTTGCGCAGAAATCATCCATATAGAAGAGCAAAAAAGGCATTTAATGGTTGTTAAGAGTTTGATGTTGAGCCTAAACCTTTAACTGAAAATTTTACAAGAAGATCAGAAAAATTAATTGTGTATGGGAAAAAGCAAGTAAATACAGTGCATGTTGAGAAATCAAAAGAGAAGGACAAGGTTTCAGAGGCAAAGTCTAAACTTGCGTGGAAAAAATGTCAATATTTTTTTATCTTGAATATTGGGAGTTTCTTCATGTATGTCATGTATTAGATGTGATGCATATTGAGAAAAACATATGTGAGAGCATTGTGGAAACCCTTCTTGATATGCCTGGAAAGTCAAAGGATGGAATAAGCAATCGTTTAGATCTAGTAAATTTAGGAATTCAAAGTGAGCTATAGCCAATAGTGGGTGAGAAAAGGACATATTTGCATGTTGCAAGTTATACACTTTCTAAAGCTGAGAAAATTAATTTTATAAGATGTTATCTGCACTTAAAGTTCCAGATAGATACTGCTCTAACTTAAGAAATTGTGTTTCTATGAAAGAATTGAAGCTTTATGGCCTAAAATCTCATGACCATCACACTTCAATCCAACAAATTCTTCCATTGGCATTATGAGGATTGTTGAATAAGAACATGAGATCCACAATAACTAGACTAAGTTTGTTCTTCAATGCACTTTGCAACAAAGTAGTGGATACATGCAATCTCAGTTTGCTACAAGAAGAACTTGTAAAGACTTATGTCTGATGTCAAAGAATTATCCTTCTTCATTTTTTTACATAATGGTTCATTTAACAGTACACCTTGTACACAAAGTCCAGTTATGCGGACCAGTCTATTTAAGATGGATGTAATCTTTTGAATGATTCATGAAGATCTTAAAAGGATATGTACGCAATCACAATAGGCCAGAAGGTTGCATTGTAGAATCACTACAAGAAAAATTCATTTTAGCGACGCTAAAATGCGTCACTAATGCATCGTTAAAGCATTTAGCGATGCATTTTGGTTATCGCTGTAAATTCCATCACAAATTGTTATTCGTCGCAGTTTCGTCGCTAATTAGCGACACCTAGCAACGCAAAGGAATGCATCACTATTTTGCGACCATAATTTCATCGTCGCAATTTAGCGATGCAATAACGACTCAAAATTGAGTCACCAAATTGTGATGCATTGTGTCGCAATTTGAGACTCATTTGCAACACATAATGCATCGCAATATTGCGACGCATAAGAATGCATTGCAATATTGCGACTCATCCTTATGCGTCGCAATATTGCGACACATAAGGATGAGTCACAACATTGTGACGCATATGCGCCGCAAATGAGTCGCAAATTTCTGAATTCATTTTTTTAAAAAAATTGCAACGAGATATTTTTTTAAAAAATAAAATTTTATTTAAAACTCTTAATACCATTTCATTTCATTCAATCCAAACATTATCACTAAATATTCAAAAATATTGATCAAAACATTCATCACAAAATTTTTGATAATGTATAAAATTTTATTTTATTAGTAATGAAAATTTAGATACACAAAACAGAAAAAAAAAAAATATAAATCTCCACTGTCATGATCATGGGAAGGCTGCGGAGGCTGGAATGAACCCTGCGACATTTGGCAAACCAACTCTTGCATCTGGCACATCTGCTCTCTCATGTCTGAAAGCTCATTCCGAACCTCCTCCGTAATAGTTCTTCAAATATCGTCTAAACGATCAGGAGGAATATCGCCAGAGTAGTGTGAAGTGGAGCTAGAAAAATATCTAGAAGATTTAGCACCCAGACCGTAGACCCTACGGTCTCGCGGTTGGACACTAACAGCTTCCAAAAACACACGTCGACTCTCCTCTGCTGAGAGTTCGACGTGCGGCCCCCCATCAGTGGAGTCGACCTGCGATACCTGGGACTGAAGCTTCTCGACTCATGCCTTTGAATTATAGAATCAACGATAAATGAATCATTATACGAACCTGAATAAAGGTTTAGAAATTAAGCAGTTACAACATAAGTCAAATTTCTTACCGCAACCTCCTGTGATCATGCATCAACCCAGGTACCATCCTTCCTGGTGTGTGTCGCCCTGAATAGGTTGAACTCACCCTCCCGCTCAAACTACAAAAGCAAAAGAAATAATATAAATGTAAGTATTTGCAAATGACTAAATTAGTAATTAAATTATTTATCTTTTCTTATCATACGACGTCTGTGCTCCTGAATGGAAATGGATCCCGTAGTGTGGCAGGAGAGACCCATGCCATGACCGACCTTCTCGGTTTGGTGGTTTGTGGTGGCTGATGCGGACCTCCTTTGCCAGGCCTTAGACTGCCACACCTGCTGTCAGTCATGCCAAATACCCTCCGGCACATGCACAGGGTGAACACCCGATCTCCTCTAACGATGAAGCATGTCGGAGTATCGGCGTACCGCAAGAGCATTCCATGCTGCCCTAACGACATCATGGATGGTTGGATCCCACGTAAACTTTTTCTGCATTTAAATAAACAGTTAGTTTAAGAATATATCAAGATTAAGTTATTTTAAATCTATAATAAATTGTAGTTAATAAATTTACCTGAAACTCTAAAAAATAGAACTCTCTCACGGCCGTGGATACATTATACCAATTGTTGCCAGTGGGATCAGCACGGATCTGAAATATGGAGCTAATCCAGCTCGATGCAGAATGCTTCTCAATAAAGCTGCAAAAAAATCCATATTTATAAGTAAATGCCCGGTAACACATAAACATATATTTACAATTATTATATACTTACTGTCCATCAACATCCAATCGAAGTATGGTGCGGCTGACGTGGGATGAACTCTCAGATGTCTGTGTCGATCGACTATAAGACTTGAAGGCTACAGATCTAAACTCTCTGTCTCCAATGCTAATGAAGTGATCTGATGCGACAGAGCCACGTCCCTGCTCACTCTGTCTGTCAGCGGAAGATCTATCTTGGCTCGACATACTAAAAATACTAAGGAACGATGCAATATAATTACGAATAATGATTGAATATGTAAAAATTTAGCACTTATAAAAATAATTAAAATTGAATAAACCTCTATATTTAATCAGTGTCATTTGTTTCGTCGAATGTTGGTTCAACATTCGATGCCGTATTGGATTGTGATTCTATGTCATTATCATCGGAAGGAAATCGAACATTTGCATCCTCAATTTCTTAGACATCACCATTAGCATCCTCAATTTCTTGGACATCACCATTTGGATCTCTAACTGATATTTCAGGAGCCCTTGTATCGTCCTCAATTGCATGCATTTCTATCTTATCCTCTTGAAATGCAGGGCACTATGGTGATTGACTTGATGAACTCTCGTCTAATATGATTGCTGAACGTGGAAGGATTTTAGAAACAGCCCACCAATCTCGCTTGTCATTGCGCAAACTTAGATATCTGCAGTAAAACACTTGCTGAGCTTGGGATGCAAGGATGAAAGGTTCATATTTCTGCAATCTTTGGTGATGGTTGACTTCAACTAGATTGTAGTCGTTATGAACCCTTTTACCCACAGGAACTGTAGGATCGAACCAATCACAACGAAACAATACGGTTCATTTTATAGGCCAACCGGGATATTCAACTTCAACCACCTCTACTAACTTTCCGTAATAATCCATCATATTTGCTCCACCACTTTCTCTTTTGACACACACCCCAGTTCTGCATGCCTCTTGAAGACGCTATTCATTCAATTTGAAATTTATACCCATTAATAAAGTAGCCAATAGAGGTTGTTACAGTCTTCAATGACCATTGTGTTAGACATTTAATGAAAATATTATCGATTGTGAACCATGGACCGTTTAATTTATTGAGTGATACTTCTCACATATTCATAAAACCAGTAAGCGAACTCCATTTCTAACTTATGCCCAATGGAAATTTGACTGTTGTAGTATCCGGTTCCCGGTTCATGTGAACCAGGTTCAGGACTTGGTCCTGTGCTATCCGACGCGCTTCGATTTCCCAGACCCCCTTAAACCAAAGCGTTGCGTGGGGGGATTAAATATGTGATGGAGGGAGACTCCCTCCATCATCCTGGCTTCCATTTCCTTCAGGTAATCCCTGACCTCTAGAGAGAGAGAGAGAGAGAGCATGAGAGACAGAGAGAGCGCGAGAGACAGAGAGATAGCCAGAGAGATGGGCCGGCCGATCCTTGGTTCAGGCCCGGCGGCGTGCTCGCCGCCTCGCCGGGCCTGAGCTTCGGCCGGCGACCCCGCCGGCACCGGGGGAGGTGTCCGGCGGGGTGGTGGTGGAGAGAGAGAAGAGAGAGAGGGCCAATCGGCCCTTCTCTCGCGCGGTGGCGGAAGCCGCTGGTTGGTTCGGGCCCGGCGGCGTGCTCGCCGCCTCGCCGGGCCTGAGCTTCGGCCTGTCGCCTCCACCGGCGCCGGGCGTGCGTCCGGTGGAGGTCCGGCCGGCCAAGGTGGCCGGCCGTGCCGCCGGCACAGTATGTGCCGCGCGGATGTGAGAGAGAAAAGAGAGAAATTGAGAGGGAGAGGAGGGGATTGGCGGCCGGCTCTGGCCCGGCCACCGGCGGCCGGGCCGCCCTCAATTTGGCCGGCGGCGGCCCTGGCCGCCGGTGAGAACCCGTCCCCTGTTCGGTGAAACAGGGGATCGGGATGGCTTTGGGTTGAATTGGGCCGGCTGGGCCGGCCGGTTCAGGGCCTATTGGGCCGTGCAGCGAATAGATTTGGGGAGTTTTTGGGCCCCGTAATGGGTTGGGATTAGCAAAATAATTATATG
Source organism: Calamus simplicifolius (assembly GCA_900491605.1). Taxonomy (NCBI): domain Eukaryota; kingdom Viridiplantae; phylum Streptophyta; class Magnoliopsida; order Arecales; family Arecaceae; genus Calamus; species Calamus simplicifolius. The sequence continues at coordinate 84,819 of UESW01004404.1, read as the reverse complement.
GCTAGAATCTGGGTGAATTCTAGTTTCTTGGGGTATTTTTACTTCCCCAATTGGGTGTGTATAGTGGGAGATATTCGAGCCCAAAGTTGGGCCCGTGAACTAGTCTGGGTAGAATTCTAAGGGTCATTTTAATATTCTTATTCTAATAAATTAATTGTGTAAAATGATCCTGTAGGTGCTCAGACATCTGACTAGCTGATATATACCTGTTGGATTGCGTACTGAGGTAAGTAAGCCAGTTATCAGTATTTAATAAATTATTCATTATATGAATATTTAAATTGTGAATTATATTGTGACATGAAGAATTGTTATGGATATTGGCTAAATTGTAAGTAGATGAATATTATGAATACATTGTTGTTTATGTGCTATGATTGAGAATGATTTCATATGTGGATGCTATGCATGAGAGATGCAGTTATTATGACATTGATGTGATATATTACATGTAATTGTTAAGTAAGTATAATCCACTGTTTATGCAATATAAAGATGTTATTGATATGTTTGTGCATGATGTGAGGTACTGTATGTGTCGCCGCGTTCTCCTTTATCATGTCATACCACACACACATCTAGAGGATGTGTTCTGATGATTTATGCCACACACATCTAGAGGATGTGTTCAATCCACATCTGATGCAATCTGTTTCCTTGTTATCATTGTTATCCGATGCCATGTTATGCACCCATGCCTCCATGCATGTGTCATCACAGAGGATGTGTTCTGATGATTTATGCCACACACATCTAGAGGATGTATTCTGCTTGGTTCGAGGTGGCATCACACATATAGAGTATGTGTTCTGGTGGATTATGATATGGCGTGACCCTGGTATCTGGACCCTTTCAGTAGGGGGATGCTTGTTGGTACACTATTGAGATATTGCAGGGCCGTGGGTCACATTTGCAGCTACCATTGAGGGTATAAACAGTGGGTTTACTTACATTGCATGTTTGAGTATTTGTGGAATGTTTAAGCATGCAAATCATTTATGTGCTTATAGATTGTTATGCTATGAATTGACTGTATAACGTGGCTTACTTATTGAGTGTAAGCTCATAAAAATCTTACAATGTTTTTGTCAGAGCCACGAGATTGAAGATGGATGGTTGGGGTGATGGATCTTCTATTAAATAAATCAAGACCCATTATTTTGTTGTAACCCCAGTATTACTTATGTGTAGGGCTTGATGCCCAAACTTTATTATTGTGGTGTGTAAGGGTTTGTAACCCAAAACTTTTAGTATTCAGTGATGAATTTGGCTTGGTTATATATATAATAGTGTTATGTGTGAAAAATTTTGTGACGCCTTGCGTGCCCGGCACGCGGCGGGTTGTCACCCTAGCCCGATATTTGGGTCTGGGGCGTGACAGCTTTAGTGGTATCAGAGCCTGGTTATGACCCTAGGGACACAGACATATTGACATGATAACACGTAGAGAACATATTTTGATGACATTATACTTAGAGAAACCTGACACTTTAGCTTATGATGATATTAACCACAACTAATTTAATAGGCAATGATTATGCTCAGACTCTAATTGATCCGGGTGACACACATTCGTTTATATCTGACACCTACCTTGGCAAGAATGCATCATTGACACCTGAATCTCTAGACCATGAATTGCTCATTGCCTTTCCAAATGGTGATATATGAAAGTTGACAGTATGCAAATCCTGCTTGATTATCATTGAGGATAGGAGATTAATGCAATCTTTTGTCCTTCCACTTGAAATTCTTTGATGTTATCCTTGGCATGGATTGGTTAGCTTCCTATCATGCTTCTGTAGACTGTTTCAGGAAGATTGTCAACTTTCAAAATTCCTTGTCAGCCTGAATTTAGTTTTACTGGGGCAGAAACTTCTAGCCTCTGTGTTTATTTCAGCACTACAGGCTGAAAAGTATTGAGGAGTGGTGGCCAAGGATTTCTTGCTGTTATTAATGATCTTCAAAAGAAAGAGGCCAAGTTGGAGGATATTCCTATAGCTAGAGAATTCCCTGATGTCTTTCCGATGAATTATCGGAGTTGCCCCCTGACCGGGAGGTTGAGTTCTCCATTGATTTGATTCCTGGAACTGGACCTATATCCAAGGCCCCTTATCGTATGGCCCCGGCTGAGCTAAAAGAGTTGAAGGACCAATTGCAGGAACTCCTAGATCGGGGATTTATCAGGCCTAGTGCTTCTCCTTGGGGTGCTCCAGTTCTATTTGTTAAGAAGAAGGATGGCAGTCTTCGGCTATGCATTGATTACCGGAAATCAACAAGGTGACAGTGCGAAATAAGTACCCTTTGCCGAGGATTGATGACTTGTTTGACCAACTTCAAGGAGCCCGGGTATTCTCTAAGATTGATCTCAGGTCAGGTTACCATCAGCTTAAAGTCAAGGATGGGATGTGCCTAAGACAGCTTTCAGAACTAGATATGGCCATTATGAGTTTTTGGTGATGCCGTTTGGTTTGACTAATGCCCCGGCAGCGTTCATGGATTTGATGAACAGAATCTTTAGGCCATACTTGGATCAGTTTGTGGTTGTATTTATTGATGATATTTTGATCTATTCTAAGAGTCTCAGGGAGCATGAGGATCACTTGAGGATTGTGCTTCAGACTCTTCGGGAGAAGAAGCTTTATGCCAAGCTGCAGAAGTGTGAGTTTTGGTTGGACCAAGTAGCTTTCTTGGGTCACGTAATTTCTGTGGATGGCATTTCTGTGGACCCAAAGAAGATTGAAGCTATTATTAGCTGGAGCCGACCTTCCAATGTGGCTGAAGTCAGAAGCTTCTTGGGGCTAGCCGGGTATTATCAAAAATTTGTGGAAGACTTCTCTCGCATCGCTCTACCCCTAACTCGTTTAACCCAGAAACGAGTGAAGTTTGACTGGTCAGAGGAGTGTGAGGAAAGTTTTCAGGAGTTAAAGCAGCGTTTGGTGTCAGCTCCCATCCTTGTTCTTCCGACAGGATCTGAGGGTTTTACACTTTATACTGATGCCTCTCGAAAGGATTGGGATGTGTCCTAATGCAGAATGGAAAGGTGATAGCCTATGCTTCCAGACAACTGAAGCCTTATGAGCAGAACTATCCTACTCATGATCTGGAATTAGCTGCGGTGGTTTTTGCTTTGAAGATTTGGCGGCATTATCTCTATGGGGTGTCGTGTGATGTGTATACAGACCATAAGAGTCTAAAATATATCTTCACACAGAAGGAGCTCAATTTGAGGCAGAGGAGGTGGTTGGAACTTCTGAAGGACTATGATCTGAATCTACATTATCATCCAGGGAAGGCTAATGTTGTGGCTGATGCTTGAGTAGGAAGACCTCTTCTGAGTTAGCTGCTATGCTTACCTCCCAGCCTCACATTCTGAAGGACCTCGAGAGGTGGGAGATTGGACTGAGAGTACAGCAGTCTGATGGACTTGTTGCTGCACTTATTCTTCAGCCGACTCTTGTTGACAGAATTAAGTCCTCCAGATGGAAGATCCAGATCTTCAAAGAATTAAAGTTGCTGTTCAGTCAGGAGTTCAGAGTGGATTTTATGTAATGGATGATGGATCCCTGAGATTTGAAGGCAGACTTTGTGTACCTAGCAATGAGGAGTTGAAAGCCGAGATTTTGAGGGAGGCTCACTACTCTCCCTATACTGTGCATCCTGGTGGTACTAAAATGTATAGAGACTTAAAGGAGAATTTTTGGTGGAAAGGGATGAAGAGGGATATTGCTCAGTTTGTGGCCAAGTGCTTAGTATGTCAGCGGGTGAAGGCCGAGCATCAAAAACCTGCGGGACCTCTTCAATCTTTGATGATTCCTCAGTGGAAATGGGAAAAGATTACTATGGATTTTGTGACTGGTCTGCCCAAAACTCCCAGGAGTAATGATGCAGTTTGGGTTATTGTGGACAGACTGACAAAATCAGCCCATTTCTACCTTTCAGAGTTGGAGTCTCGAGTGATAGATTGGCTAGCATGTATATTGAGCAGATCGTGAGACTTCATGGTGTTCCTGTCTCTATTGTATCTGACCGGGATACCAGATTTGTATCACAGTTTTGGAAGAGCCTTCATAAGGCCTTGGGAACCAAATTAAACTTCAGCACAGCTTATCATCCCCAGTCTGACGGGCAGTCAGAGAGGACCATACAGATTCTAGAAGATATGTTGCGCGCCTGTGTAATGGACTTGGGTGGGGCTTGGGATAACCACTTATCTTTGGTGGAGTTTGCTTATAACAATAGTTATCAAGCCAGTATCCAGATGGCCCCATTTGAGGCTTTGTACGGTAGGAGGTGCAGATCTCCTTTATGTTGGGATGACGTAGGGGAAAGGAAATTGCTAGGCCCTGAGCTGATCCAGCAGACAGTTGATAAGGTGCATTTGATCAGGGAGCGTCTTCGTACAGCTCAGAGCAGGCAGAAGAGTTATGCTGACGTCAGAAGAGAGAGTTAGAATTTCAGGTTGGGGATCATGTTTTCTTAAGGGTATCACCAACCAAGGATGTGATGAGATTCGGGATTAGAGGAAAGCTTAGTCCACGCTATATTGGACCTTTTGAGATCTTGAGCAGAGTTGGGGAGGTTGCATACAGCTTAGCACTGCCTCCGATTTTATCTGGTGTTCACAATGTATTCCATGTATCTATGTTGAGGAAGTATGTTTCAGACCCCAGTCATGTTATAGCTTATGAGCCTATTCAGTTGAGGAAGGATTTATCATATGAGGAACATCCTGTGCGTATCGTGGACCGCAAGGATCAGATTCTGAGGCGGCGTACCATCCCTTATGTCAAAGTTCAGTGGAATAATCACTCTGAGAGGGAGGCTACTTGGGAGCTGGAGGAAGAAATTAAAACGAAGTATCCACAATTATTTGAAGGTAATTTATCTATCTAAGATTGTTGACTTTGATTAATTTGATTGATCCGTAGTTATGAGGTCATGTACAATTTCGAGGCCAAAATTTTTATAAGGAGGGGAGGATGTAGTACCGGTTCGGTTCATGTGAACCAGGTTCAGGACTTGGTCCTGTGCTGTCCGACGCGCTTCGGTTTCCCGGACCCCTTAAACCGAAGCGTTGCACGGGGGGATTAAATATGTGATGGAGGGAGACTCCCTCCATCATCCTGGCTTCCGTTTCCTTCAGGTAATCCCTGACCTCTGGAGAGAGAGAGAGAGAGAGAGCGTGAGAGATAGAGAGAGCAGAGAGACAGAGAGATAGCGAGAGAGAGAGGGCCGGCCGATCTTGGTTCAGGCCCGCGGCGTGCTCGCCGCCTCTCCGGGCCTGAGCTTCGGCCGGCGACCCCGTCGGCACCGGGGGAGGGCCAATCGGCCCTTCTCTCGCGCGGTGGCGCCGCTGGTTGGTTCGGGCCCGGCGGCATGCTCGCCGCCTCGCCGGGCCTGAGCTTCGGCCTGTCGCCTCCACCGGCGCCGGTGTGCATCCGGTGGAGGTCCGGCCGGCCAAGGTGGCCGGCCGTGCCGCCGGCACAGTGACGTGCCGCGTGGATGTGAGAGAGAAAAGAGAGAAATTGAGAGGGAGAGGAGGGGATTGGTGGCCGACCGCGGCGGCGGCCGGCTCTGGCCCGGCCACCGGCGGTCGGGCCGCCCTCAATTTGGCTGGCGGTGGCCCTGGCCGCCGGTGAGATACCCATCCCCTATTCGGTGAAACAGGGGATCGGGATGGCTTTGGGTTGAATTGGGCCGGCCGGTTCAGGGCCTATTGGGCCGTGCAGCGAATAGATTTGGGGCTGGTTTTTGGGCCCCGTACGGGCGAGATTAGCAAAATAATTATATGGCTAGAATCTGGGTGAATTCTAGTTTCTTGGGGTATTTTTACTTCCCCAATTGGGTGTGTATAGTGGGAGATATTCGAGCCCAAAGTTGGGCCCTTGAACTAGTCTGGGTATAATTCTAAGGGTCATTTTAATATTCGTATTCTAATAAATTAATTGTGTAAAATGATCCTGTAGGTGCTCAGACATCTGACTAGCTGATATATACCTGTTGGATTGCGTACTGAGGTAAGTAAGCCAGTTATCAGTATTTAATAAATTATTTATTATATGAATATTTAAATTGTGAATTATATTGTGACATGAAGAATTGTTATGGATATTGGTTAAATGGTAAGTAGATGAATATTATGAATACATTGTTGTTTATGTGCTATGATTGAGAATGATTTCATATGTGGATGCTATGCATGAGAGATGCAGTTATTATGACATTGATGTGATATATTACATGCAATTGTTAAGTAAGTATAATCCACTGTTTATGCAATATAAAGATGTTATTGATATGTTTGTGCCTGATGTGAGGTACTGCTATGTGTCGCCGTGGTTCTCCTTTATCATGTCATACCACACACACATCTAGAGGATGTGTTCTGATGATTTATGCCACACACACATCTAGAGGATGTGTTCTGCTTGGTTCGAGGTGGCATCACACATATAGAGTATGTGTTCTGGTGGATTATGATATGGCGTGACCCTGGTATCTGGATCCTTTCAGTAGGGGGATACTTGTTGGTACACTATTGAGATATTGTAGGGCCGTGGGTCACATTTGCAGCTACCATTGAGGGTATAAACAGTGGGTTTACTTACATTGCATGTTTGAGTATTTGTGTGCTATTATTGAGAATGATTTCATATGTGGATGCTATGCATGAGAGATGCAGTTATTATGACATTGATGTGATATATTACATGCAATTGTTAAGTAAGTATAATCCACTGTTTATGCAATATAAAGATGTTATTGATATGTTTGGGCATGATGTGAGGTACTGCTATGTGTCGCCACGGTTCTCCTTTATCATGTCATACCACACACACATCTAGAGGATGTGTTCTGATGATTTATGCCACACACACATCTAGAGGATGTGTTCTGCTTGGTTCGAGGTGGCATCACACATATAGAGTATGTGTTCTGGTGGATTATGATATGACGTGACCCTGGTATCTGGACCCTTTCAGTAGGGGGATACTTGTTGGTACACTATTGAGATATTGCAGGGCCGTGGGTCACATTTGCAGCTACCATTGAGGGTATAAACAGTGGGTTTACTTACATTGCATGTTTGAGTATTTGTGGAATGTTTAAGCATGCAAATCATTTATGTGCTTATAGATTGTTATGCTATGAATTGACTGTATAACGTGGCTTACTTATTGAGTGTAAGCTCATAAAAATCTTACAATGTTTTTGTCAGAGCCACGAGATTGAAGATGGATGGTTGGGGTGATGGATCTTCTATTAAATAAATCAAGACCCATTATTTTGTTGTAACCCCAGTATTACTTATGTGTAGGGCTTGATGCCCAAACTTTATTATTGTGGTGTGTAAGGGTTTATAACCCAAAACTTTTAGTATTCAGTGATGAATTTGACTTGGTTATATATATAATAGTGTTATGTGTAAAAATTTTGTGACGCCTTGTGTGCCCGGCACGCGGCGGGTTGTCACCCTAGCCCAATATTTGGGTCTGGGGCGTGACAACTGTTGTTGGGAGTCATATGTCATTGTCTATCACAAAACATCCTACAGGATGATAACAATTAAAACTTCTGTTAACAATTAAATAGTGAGGTATATTATATTTAAAGTAGCGAAGTGTATACTTACTCATTGTATGGATCGACTTCTCTATAGTTCATTAGGATGTAATAATGCGCTGCATTATACTCCGCATCGCTCAAATCTCTTGACTTCTGCTTCCAAAATGAACGACCGATACCTTTAAAAATTGATATTCTACCATCATTAGGTTGTCCTTCGTCCACACATACATCGTGTTACGACCAAGATTTTGGCTCCTCGTGTGGATGTGACTCTCAAAGTAATGAGAGGCAAAAGCTGAAACTTCTTCAACCATGTGTGCATTGCATATAGAACCTTCAACCCCTTTGCCTTATTACGCACATTATTTTTTAACTTCTTAAGGTACCTACACATAAAGGTAATAAATAGAATAAACCAGCTTTCTTGCAATGAAATAAAATTTTAAATGCGAACATGTACAATCGATTATTAAGATATTAACCTCTCAAAAGGATATATCCAACGATACTGCATGGGACCAGCTATACTCGCTTCATATGGCAAGTGAACCGGTAAATGCTCCATTAAGTCAAAAAACTTGAAGGAAATATTCGCTCTAGCTTGCATAAAATAATTAGAATTTCGTCTTCAAGCCTTGCCATGGATGTAGAAGTAATGACTACGGCAGGTAAATCCTTGAAGAACAAGCTGAGCTCCGTCAATGCCTTCCACACATGGTGTGGAAGCAACTCATGAAAAGATATAGGCAATAACCGCTACATGAAAATATGGCAGTCATGACTCTTCATGCCAAACAACTTGAGCTTATGCATGTCCGCACACCTACTAATATTTGAAGCATAACCATCTGGAAATTTTAATTCTCTAACCCAGTTACATAAAACTTCTTGTGAATTTCTGTCAAGAGTGTAACAGGCTTTAGGATAGGTCCCATCAGCATTCCGCCACAAATCAGCTCTTCTGTAGTACTGATTAAGTTCTTCTCTCGACTTTGCAGTGTCTTTGGTTTTTCCCAGGATGTTTAGCATCGTATTAAATATGTTATCGAAGAAAATTTTCTCAATATGCATAACATCCAAGTTGTGCCGGATGAGATTTGTGCTCCAATACGGTAGATCCCAAAAAAATACTCTGTTTCTTCCAGTTGTGTTCTTTATATATAGGGCCATTGACTCTATATGCATCGGCTTCCCAAGCATACCTCAACCCCAAATGCTCTATAGTATCAAATATATCTGTGCCAGACCTAATCGGTTCGACAAATTTTGTGACTGCTTTGTTCTTCCGGAAGGCGATCAAGTTCCGCCTATAAGGATGATTTGAAGACAAGAACTTTCTATGATTATCAAACCATGACTGCTTACCACTCTTCTGCAATGTGAATGCATCAGAATCATTCATGCAGTAAGGGCACGCCACAGCCCAGCAGTGCTCTAACCAGACAACATTGCATATGCAAGGAAGTCACTGATTGTCCACATCAAAGCAGCTCTCATGATAAAATTTTATTTCATTGAAATGTCGTAGGCTATGACTCCAGTTTCCCACAACATTTTCAATTTGACCACCAACGGTTGCAGGAATACATCAATCTTTTCCTTTGAATTTGATGGTCCTGGAACTAAAACTGTCAAAAGCATTGCAGTATCTTTCATGCACTTCCATGGAGGAAGGTTATATACGGTCAGTATCACGGCTAACAAGAATACTGTCGGCCCGCTTGACCAAATGGTTGGAAGCCATCGGTACAAAGACCTAATCTCACATTCCTTATATCATCGACAAAATTGGATGAATATCATTGAAATGCTTCCAAGCTTTTGAATCAGATGGATGCCGCATTTCATCTTCTTTAGATTCATGTTCGGCATGCCATCTTATATCAACAGCTATAACCTCAGATCTGTATAATCTTTGCAGGCGTGGGGTAAGAGGAAAGTAATGCATCCTCTTGTAAGGCACATTCTTCCTCCTACTTGTACTAGCTCCCCCTTCATCGTTGGTGTACCTCAATTTTCCACAAATCTTACAACATCTCAGGTCTGAGTCTTCACCCCAATATAACATACAATTGTTCAAACAACAATCGATCTTATTAACTGGGAGCCCAAGGCCATGCAACAACTTCTTCATTGAGTAAAAACTATCTGCTAAAACATTATCATTTGGCAAAACTTCCTTCATTAATCTAGCTACAGCATTGAACGTATTTTCCGATAATCTATGTTCTGCCTTAATATTCAACAATCGAGCAGCCATAGACAATTGGGAATGACTCTCACAACCAGGATACAATTCTTGATTTGCGGCACAAAGCATATCATAAAATTGCTGTGCATCTGGATTTGGTTCTTTCATAAATGTATTATGATTGAATTTATTACCAGATGCATTCATCACCATTTCTTCGTATCTGTTTAAATTCGCACATGGTTCATCAATGGCAGCTGAAACTTGTTGGCTTGTAACAGCTACACCCATTTCCTCTGTTTCACCATGACAGTACCAAATATCATACCCAGGAACAAATCCCTTTTTACACAAATGCACCTTCACAGTTTCAACATCCCTGTACGCTTTATTCTGACACCTGTGTAAGTTGCAGAGGCACCTAATCCTAGGCCCATCCATCCATTTGGGTTAGCTACATGCAAATCTAATAAATTCTTCCAATCCATTCAAAAAATCAGGATTAAGCAAGCCATCTTTTAATCTTGCATACATCCACGAGTGAGGTCCGCTCATTTTTGAACAACTTATACAATTTCTTGGTAGACCAATAAAGAAAACCATTATATAAAACAAAATTAGTATTAATAATTTTATAACTAAATTAGTTATGTTACACATCCAAGGTAAATAATAACCATTTAAAAATTTATAACAATAGATCAATTTTGTTTTTAATGATTGCAACCAATTGATTAGGCCAAACCCAGCTAAAGTCCCTACTTTGCAAGGTCGGACCACGTGAAGTTCGTAAGACTTTACGAGTATGCAACTGTCCTAAATTAATTCCACATTCACTTCATATCTAAAAGGTAAGGCTCTATCCCATTCAAGATTATATTATGTGATATGGTATTCTGCTATTCATTATCATCGTTTATGTTGAAATTTCAGCAGTATTTCTCCATATGTTCTCCTAAATGTGTGGCATAAATGCCATACTAGGAGAACGTATGAGGAAATACAAACCATAATATCAACAGATGATAATTAAAAGTAGAGTAACATATCGCAAAAAATAATCTCAAATTGTTCACTAGGACAATTTGAGATTTTGTAAGACTACATCTTGCAAATTCTCAAATGGGTCTAAAGGTTTCAGTGCTGTGAGATATAATATTCTTAAGAAAAATAATCGAACTTATGCTTGTGAAAAAGTTCTCTTGACAATTATACAAATTTTGATTATGGTCTATAGTCACTAACTTATAAAACTGATATTATGTCAAAGATAAAAACCTTAATCCAATAGTTATGCATAGTAATATCTAATAATACTATGGTTTCAATATTGGACATGCTGGACCAAAATTTTCCATAACATATCAACCGTGGCACATCTATTAAAGCCATATATAATCTAATTCCCAACACAGCATATCCCAATAAGAAGGAATTGTAACTTAAATCAAAGCCTAATTCATAACAATTTCATAATGTCAATAAGATGGAATAACATATGTCAGATGTTCACAAGTAAACTGCCATGCATAGTTTAATAGACTGAGAAATTGAACCATGACTATATAAAAATCACTAATCAATCATGACTGAATTAATTTAAAACATAAGCACTAATTAATCGTAAAGCAATTCCTTTAATTAATTTACTATCGATCAGAATCACTAATTACCAAATACTACAATGATATTATATTGCAATCATTATTTATTAAAATACCGCAATTTATTATTATTATATTAAATTATAATATTATAAACTAATATAAGTTAATATATATTATATATAATATTATTAATATTATGACATAATATAATTATCATAAACATAATTTTTTTATCACAGTAAATATTATAAGTTAAAGGAATAATAAATTTTATTTTTCATATTTTAGAACAAAAAATCCTAATATTGAATTATATCATAATTTCATGTTAATTTATAATGAGATTATTATAATTATTTTTTTTATGGGTGACGATGGATATAATATTAAATTTAATATTGTAACATTAACTTATAACAACATTCTTATAATAAGACATACATGAAGAAAACTATTTTGATTTTATTTTAAAATTTCATCAAACACAAAATAGTTCAATATAATGATATTATAAAATCATTATAATCTAATATTATAATATCACATAATATAAATTTTTATAAAATATTAATGTACTACTATAGTATATTCTAATTTTATTGTAATATATTATTATATATAATGATATTACTATAGAGGTTCTCTACATTTAAGTGATATAATAATATGATCGAATAAATTATTAAGATTATAATATCAAAAAAACTTACTAATAATATTTTTTATAATATTAATTAATTAATTTAATCAATAAAATTAGTTATGCAATATATTTTGTAACATTATAAAATAATATTTTATAATAAATTTTTTGTATTAATTAAAAAATAGCCGAATGGGACTTCTATTGAAATTGTTTTTTTTATCCTGCCCGTGGATCGGCCACCATGGCCAAGCCGCGGATGGCAGCCACCCGGCCAAGGCCATGCGCAACGACGACGGACACTGCCATGGCCGGCAAGAAGGGGGGAACCCCTATATATATATATATATATCACTGAAGGGGGTGGGAAAAAAAAACCCCCTTCTTTTTTTTTTACCAGTGGCTTGGCCACCGTGGCCAGGCCACGGCCACAGCCGTGGCCGGAAACGATGGCCACGGCCACGATCGTGGCCGGCAACGGGAAGGGGTGGGAACCCCCCCCCCCTTTTTTTTTTTTTTAACGGTGGCCTGGCCACCATGGCCGGAGACGACGGCCACGGCCATGGCCATGGCCGGCAACGGGAGGGGGTGGGGAAACCCTCCCCCCCTTTTTATTAACGGTGGCTTGGCCACTGTGGCCAGGCCACGGCATTGCCAGCCATGGCTGTGGCCGGAGACGACGACCACGACCGTGGCCATGGCCAGCAACGGGAGGGGGCCTCTTTTTTTTTGTTTTAACCGTGGCCGTGGATGAGGACGACGGCCACGACCGTGGCCGGCAATGGGAGGGGGTGGGGAAACCCCCCCCCCCCCCCCCATCCCTTTTTTTATTTAACGGTGGCCTGGCCATCGTGGCCAGGCCACGGCCATGGCCAGCAACGGGAGGGGGCCGAGGGGAGGAAATGGGGGGAGATAGGGGGGAGGGGAGGGAGGGAGGGGGGGTTTACCTGGAAATAGGGGTTGCCGGCGAGGTGGTCGGGTGCCGGAGAGCCGCCGAAGTGTTGCCGAAGGTGGGGAAGAGGGAGGAGGAGAAAGAGGGAGGGAGGCCGGTGGGGGGGGGGGGGTTAAGGGGAAATCACGAGGAAGAAGAAGGAGGGTGGGGTTTTTATTAATTAGTATTAATGACGCATAATTGTGTCGCTAATCCGTCGCTAATCAACAACGCACAATATGCATCGCTGATTGTGCCGCTAATTAGCGACATAATTTTTGCATCGCTAATTGCGTCGCTAAATACCCTTCTTGGCGGGAATTTAGCGACGCATTAGATATGCGTCACAAAAATTGCGACGCATATCTAATGCACCGCTAAATATTTTAAAATATTAAATTTATAATATTAATTTTATTAAGTAATTATTATAGTTTATTATATTTAATATTACATAATGATAATTTTATATATGATATATTTAATTTTTGATCCAACGGTTGTGATCAATCCAAGCCATGATCCCAATCGGCGATGATCAATCAGATCGTTGCGATCAGTTCGATCGGTGATGATCTGACGGTTGCGATCAATCCAAGCCATGATCCCGATCGGCGATGATCAATCCAACGGTTGCGATCCATCTGATCGGCGACGATCCGATGGTTGCGATCGATCCAAGCCATGATCCCGATCAACGATGATCGATTAGACTGTTGTGATCAATCCGATCGGCGACGATCCGATGGTTGTGATCAATCCAAGCCATGATCCTGATCGGAGATGATCGATCCGACGGTTGCGATCGATCCAAGCCATGATCCCGATCGGTGATGATCGATCCAACTATTGTGATCCATCCGATTAGAGACGATCCGATGGTTGCGATCGATCTAAGCCATGATCCCGATCGGCGATGATCGATCAGACCATTGCGATCAATCCGATCGGCAACGATCCGACGGTTGCGATCAAACCAAGCCATGATCCCGATTGAAGATGATCCGATGGTTGCAATCAATCCAAGCCATGATCTCTATTGGCGATTATCGATCATACCATTGCAATCAATCCGATCGGCGATGATCCGATGGTTGCGATCGATCCAAGCCATGATCCCGATCGGTGATGATCGATCAGACCGTTGCGATCAATCCGATCGATGATGATCCGATGGATGCGATTGATCCAAGCCATGATCTCGATCGGCGATGATCGATCTGACGATTGCGATCCATCCGATCAGCGATGATCCAACGGTTGCGATCGATCCAAGCCATGGTTCTAATCGGCGATGATCGATTCGACGGTTGTGATCCATTCGATCGGAGATGATCCGATGGTTGCGATTGATCCAAGTTATGATCCCGATAGGTGATGATCAATCAGACCGTTGCGATCAATCTGATCGGCAATGATCCGACGGTTGCAATCAATCCAAGCCATGATCTCGATCAGAGACGATCCGATGGTTGCGTTCGATCCAAGCCATGATCCCGATTGATGATGATCGATCAGACCATTACGATCAATCTGATTGGCGATGGTCCAATGGTTGCGATGGATCCAAGCCATGATCCCGATTGACGATGATCGATCAGACCGTTGTGATCAATCCGATCAGCGATGATCCAACGGTTGCGATCGATCCAAGCCATGATCCCGATCGGTGATGATCGATCCAACAATTGCGATCCATCCGATCGGTGACGATTTGATGGTTGCGATCGATCCAAGCCATGATCCCGATCGGCGATGATCGATCCGACAGTTGCGATCCATCCGATCGAAGATGATTCGATGGTTGCGATCGATCCAAGCCATGATCCCAATCGGCGATGATCGATCAAATCGTTGCAATCAATCTGATCAGTGACGATCCGACGGTTGTGATAAATCCAAGCCATAATCCCGATCAGAGACTATCCAACGGTTGCGATCGATCCAAGCCATGATCCCAATCGGCAATGATTGATCAGACCATTGCGATCAATCCGATTGGTAACGATCTAATGGTTGCGATCGATCCAAGCCATGGTCCCAATCGATGATGATCGATCAGACCGTTGTGATCAATCCGATCGGCGATGATCCGACGATTGCGATCGATCAAAGCCATGATCCCAATAAGCAATGATTAATCTGATGGTTGTGATCCATCAGATCGATGATGATCCGATGGTTACGATCGATCCAAGCCATGATCCCAATCGGCGATGATCGATCTAACGGTTGCGATCCATCCGATCGAAGATGATCCGATAGTTGAAATCGATCCAAGCCATGATCTTGACCGGCGATGATCGATAAGACCATTGCGATCAATCTGATCGGCGATGATCCGATGGTTGCGATCAATCCAAGCCATGATCCTGATCGGAGATGATCCGATGGTTACAATCAATCCAAGCCATGATCTCGATCGGCAATGATCGATCAGACCGTTGCGATCAATCCAATCGTGATGATCCGATGGTTGCGATCGATCCAAGCCATGATCTCTATCGGTAACAATCGATCAGACCGTTGCGATCAATCCGATCCATGATCCTAATCAGCGATGATTGATCCGATGATTGTGATCCATCCGATCGGCGACGATCCGATGATTGCGATCAATCCAAGCCATGATTTCGATCTACAATGATCAATCCAACGGTTGTGATCCATCTGATCGGTGACGTTTGGACGGTTGCGATCGATCCAAGCCATGATCCTGATCGATGATTATTGATCAGACCATTGTGATCAATCCGATCGGCGATGATCCGACGGTTGCGATCCATTCGATCGAAGATGATCCGATGGTTGTGATCGATCCAAGCCATGATCCCAATCGACGATGATTGATTAGACCGTTGCGATCAATCCAATCAACGATGATCCAACGGTTGCGATTGATCCAAGCCATGATCCTGATCGATGATGATCGATCCGATAGTTGCGATCCATCGGATCGGTGATGAACCGATGGTTGCGATCGATCCAAGCCATGATCCTGATCGGCGATGATCGATCAGATCATTACGATCAATCCGATCGGCAACGATCCGATGGTTACGATTGATCCAAGCTATGATCCTGATCGGCAATGATCGATCGGACCGTTGCGATCAATCCGATCGAAGATGATCCGATGGTTGGATATGCATCGCTAATGCGTCGCTAAATAGTGATACAATAATTGCATCGCTAAATTAATAATTTTTTTATTTTCTAATTTATTACATCGCTATTTAGTGATGCAATAGTTACATCGCTAAATAGCGATGCAAAATTAATCATTAATTTTTTTTTAAATTTTTTTGGGTATATGTGTCGCTATTGTGTCGCTAAATAGTGATGCAATAATTGCATCGCTAAATTAATAAATTTTTTTATTTTCTAATTTATTGCATCGCTATTTAGCGATGCAAAATTAACCATTAATTTTTTTTTTATTTTTTTGGATATACGTCGCTAAATAGCGATGCAGTAACTGCATCGCTAAATTAATGATTTTTATTTATTTTTTGATTTATTGCGTTGCTATTTAGCAATGCAATATTTTGTCTCTAAATAGCGATGCATTAGCGATGCAAAATTAATCATTATTTTTTTAAATTTTTTTGGGTATATGTGTCGCTAATGGTCGCTAAATAGAGACGCAATAATTGCATCGCTAAATTAATAATTTTTTAATTTTTTGATTTATTGCATCACTAATGAGTCGCTATTTAACGACTCAATAGTTGTGTCGCTAAATAGCGATGCAAAATTAACCATTATTATTTTTATTTTTTGGGTATATGCATCGTTAAATAGCGACAAATATTGAGTCGCTAAAATAATGAATTTTTTTTAATTTCTAATTTATTACGTCGCTAAATAGCGACGCATTATTAGCGTCGCTAAAATAAAAATAAAATTTTTTAATTTTTTTGGTATATGCATCGCTAATGCGTTACTAATAGCGATGCAATAATTGCATCGCTATATTAACGATTATTTTTAAATTTTTTGATTTTTTGCATTGCTAATAAGTTGCTAAATAGCGACGCATTTTTTTGCATCGCTAATGGAGTCACTATTTATTTTGTCGCTGAGGCGTCGCAATTTGGTTGCAATTTAGGGACGCAAAAATGCATCACTAAATTGGCATCACTATTTCAGTATTTTCTTGTAGTGAATGTTATATTGCTAAAGAAGCTGTAGAATATTGTTCGGAGTACTTGTTAAATATGAAAGCTATTGGGATCCATCAATGAAAAATGAGTGTGGTGGTCAACACAGTATTGAAAAACCACTTTCTGGTTCTCATGTATTTAGAGCTGATGCAAAAGAGTTAGAGCAAGCACATCTTTATATGTTGAAAATACAACAGAAGTTGCAGCCTATGTAAAGGAAGTCAGACCCATCACATGTTATTTGAGTCTTATTAAATATTCTTATTTTTAAAGTATGTGGTCATAACTGAATAAGTTCTAACATATAGGCAACAAATGGAAGAATTGAAGGCAGCTAATCCAAATAAAACAAGAAGATAAAAGTGGCTTCAAAATGAACATAATCGAACATTCATAGATTGGTTGCGTGGAAAGGTATATGACTATGTGCTTTGCATTTTCTAGGAGATCATCATTTGTCTATACTTAACTATCATTTATGTTGCTGAATCTTAAAAATGAATGTAGGTTGCGTCTGAGATTAAGGAATCCAGTAACGTAATTTCTGATATGCTAAGGTGGATATCTTATGGACCCCAACCCCAAGTGATAAGATATGATGGACATCTTATAAATGGAGTTTGATTTCACACCCAAAAATATGATAGTACCAGATGTGTTTAGAATAGTGGTGTCACTTTAACTGTTAAAACAATGCAAGTGTCTAGCTCGAAGGACAAGAACACGATAATTTCAAACATATCCTTTTATGGGATTCTTCACGATATATGGAAACTTGATTATATTGAATTTAAGGTGGTAGTTTTTAAGTGTCAATGGGTTGAGAGCTCTAGTGGAGTTAAAGAAGACGAATATGGATGCACATTGGTTGATCTTGCCAAAATCGAACATAAGTCAGATTCTTTTATTTTGTCTACTCATACCCAACAAGTATTTTATGTAGAAGATGGAAATGATCCAGCTTGATCGATTGTAGTTCCAAACTCAAGGCACATGTTTAATGGTTATTCAAATGATGATGAGTTAGGTGATACGGTATTAGAACATTGTGTTATCGGATCATTGCCTGATATACAGTCTTTTGATATTATGGATGATTCTCATCTACCTTATGTGCGAGATGATAGTGAGGATACTTGGATTACTAATAATTAACATGAAATGGTAATAGCATTGTTAATCATATATTCTCTTATTTTTATTATTTTATTATATTTATTTTTATATATTATATTTTTATTAAAATAATAATAATTTACTCTTATTGTACATGTTGCTGACTGCGAATGAAGAACCTACGTCAAGCACAAAAAAAGGTCAAAAAAAAGGGGATCAACAATTATGCCTAGACTAGTAAAAGCTAGGTCTTATGGAAAAGCAAAGGAGGTGACTTACAATAGAAGAGAATAATCTTTAGGGGAGGTTAATATGGAAATGCAAAGTTATCTAGATGTTATTGCCAGAACCACTACGCCTATTAATTTTAAAAATTAGCTTTCAGTTCCTGAAGAACTAAAAAAAAATTTGGATTCAAATAAAGGTGAGTTTTTTTTTATTTTTTTAATTGAATTTTGATTTCATTAGTATGCTCTTATATTTCTATATTTTTGTAGAAAGCTTATAATATGCCAGTTGAAGGAAAGAAATATATTTTCATCTGCTTGTACAAAATGGAGATAATTTAAGTTCAAGTTGAGGATAAAATTCTTGAATCCATTGGAGGATAGGCGACCCTTATTTGACAACCCTCCTAAGAACTATCCATTCATAAAAAAGATGCTTGGAATGCCTTTGTCAGCGATATAGTTCTCCAGAATTTAGGAATGTTGTAGGTTGCAAAGTGAAAGAGCAAAAAGCAATGAGTATCGACATTATTCATCTAGGCATGGATTTGTTAATGTGGAAGAAAAGATAGTAAGTGTTGAATATTTAGTTCTACATTATTGAGTAATTATTAACTAATTTTTTATTAATATATTCGTTATCTAATAATTATAGAAAAAGAGATGGGCATCGATGAAGACATTGGACGAAGTGTTGTATGGAAAGCTGTTTATTCAAAAGGTGATGGTTCTTAGTGAAGTCATCCAAGAAGTCATACATAAGATTGTAAGTAAATCTGTTATTGTTTATTTAATAGCTAATTATTATAACTTCCTAATATATGGTTCATTTTTTTTACATATTAGGATGAATATACAATGAAGGTGAAAGATGGATCAATACAAGAATTAGGACAAAAAGACATACTAGGAATGGCATTGAAAATTCCATACATAGTGGTTGAGTAAGGGGTGTTGGAGGCATGGTTACCCCTAAAACCTATTTCAATCTTTCGAAAAAAACAAAAACAACCAAACTCTTACAACATTTGTTAGAAGAACAAAAAAAACTGAACCAACAACAATGAGAAGATGCTGAGGAAAGAAAATCATTATTTGATCAGCTACGTCAACTTCATAAAGAAAATACAAAGTTGAGAGAAATTCTAAAAATTGTTGCAAGTACTCAATATGTTTTAGACAAAGGTAGCTACTACTCAGTTAAAAACTACATCCAAATAAAATGGTTGCTAATTCTGATACACAAAATGATGAAAGTATAGAATTTTTGCCATTGGACAAAGAAATATACAAAAGGTATGTTAATATTTACTTATATTTGTAGCATTTTATTTAAATTTATAGTACTTATATTTTCTAATATTATTGCTTTGAAGGAAAAACCATGCAAATTTGCAGTATAATCTATTAATAATATAATTGGATATGGTACAGTGATTAAGAATATAGCACCAAACTCTATTGTACATGGAGTTCCTTTGGGTATTCATAATTATTGCGTATCTATTGATGTTTGTTTTGACGATGATTCTCTCCTTCCAATAATAATTGGTGATGATCCTGTAAAAGTTAAAGATTTTGTTGGTTCTCACGTTGCATTGCCTCGATCATTAGTTATTGATGATCAAGTCAAGGAATCTGAAACCTTTTAACTTATCTATAAATTTATGATTAATTTATATTTAAAAACCATTTGTTATGTAACATATGTGAATTAAATTTCATTATTATGAATAGGCTAAGATTGTTCCACAAAAGTTACAGATAGAAAACAAAGAAAAGGCATGGAGTTTGTCATATTTAAAGAATCATATTGCAAAAAGTTTGGGAGATACAAATACAATAATTATGGTATTTGGTGTTGGTATCTTTGATCATGAACAAGTCTATTATATTATTCGAGAAGATATCGATAACTTTTGCTCAATGAAGAAGATTACTTCTAGTTGTATTGTACTATATATGAGGTAATAAAATATTTTTATATTTTTTGCGTTTCATATGCAATTACTATATGTTACAAGTTTCTAATAAAAACTGTAAGATTGAATAATTTGATTTGTGTAGCTATTTGTACAACTAACTCAAAAAATCAAAACTGCTCAACATGTATGGCTTTATAGACCTTGGACAGATCTCTGTACACAATCAGATTTGATTACTAAAGATTAGAGCATTGTTATGTGGATCAATTATTTCTAGCTCCTGATAACTCTGGGTAAGTAGTTTTTTAATAAAAATTAATACTTTTGATATTAAGTTGTTGATTATTGTTATTATATTTATGAAAGGATCACCGGTCCTTGGTAGTTATTGACCCTCATGGGAACAAAGTATATTTTTATGATTCTATTGGACGTTAAGTGGAAAAAGAATTGAAAGGTGTTATTAATATGTAAGTATCTGTTTCTTTTTAATTTTGTAGTAATTTGTTTAGATTATATCATTTGAGTCTCACATTATTATTATAGTTTGTTAAATTAGTGTACTCAAAATATACAATGATAAAGCTGACCGAGTTGCAAGAAAAATACTTACTTGGAAGTCAATTAAGGTATATTGAGTTACACATTCTTTTTAATAATTCATAAAATTAGATCTTATTTGTTTGAATCTTATAAAAAACTTTTAAATTCATTTTTCAAGTACCTAAGCAACCATCATGTGTTGAATGTGGCTATTATGTCTCATGTATATGAAGGAGATCATTGGGAATCATATCATTTCAACCGATGAAAAGGTAGGTTATTGTTGCATTCGTGATTCATAGAAGTAGTATTTTTTATGGTTTTAGATTTTTATGTCATATGTTATTTAGTACTCTTTTTTTTAGTAACTTATGTGAAAAGGTATGTTATTATTGCGTACATGATTCATATAAGTAATACTTTTTATGGTTTTAGATTTTTGTGACATGTGTTATTTAGTGCTCTTTTCTGAGTAACTTATGTATATATGCAGTTTGATGAGAAGAAAACTTATAAACAAGAAGAGATCGATATTATGCGCAGAGAATGGGTCGAGTACTTGCAAGGTTTATTTGAAGAAATGTTATGGAAATGTTTATTAAAGTTTGAATTATCTAAAATGTTATGGATGTTTGTATGACAGTATTGAATATTTCAATTCAATGTATTTGAGGTTTTTTGAAATTAAAAGTATATGTTTGTATGACAATATTGGATACTTCAATTCAATATTTTTAGGATTTTTTTGGAATTGAAAGTATATGTTTGTATGACAGGATTGGATATTATACTACGTTTGCAATATAAAAATGTAGTCTAAATGTGCATAATAGACTACATTTTTTGATAAAAAAGTAGTCTAAATATATTAAAGACTATATTTTTTTATCTTTTAACTATAGTTTCTGATAAAAACGTAGTCTAAATGTATTTAAAGACTACGTTTTATTGACTTTTAACTATATTTTTTGATAAAAATGTAGTCTAAATGTATTTAAAGACTATATTTTTTGAATTTTAACTATAATTTCTAATAAAAACGTAGTCTAAATATATTTAAAGACTACGTTTGATTGACTTTTAACTATATTTTCTGATAAAAATGTAGTCTAAATGTATTTAAAGACTATGTTTTTTAATTTTTAACTATAATTTCTAATAAAATGTAGTCTTTTGTATAGTTATAGAATACATTTTTTGATAAAAATGTAGTCTAAATATATTTAAAAACTATGTTTTTTTTATTTTTAACTACGTCTAAAAATGTAGTCTAAACAAGGGACTTTTAACTACACTCACCTGGACTATGGTTTAAAAAATGTAGTCTATATATAAAGACTATATTTTTTAGATGTAATCTAATTAAAAAATCATTGTAGTGTAATATTTGCATAATAAAGAAAAATAATTTCTGAAAAGAAAATATGTTACTCGTGGTCCACTGTGATGTGATTATGTGATATGATTTCTGATACCAGAACCCACCTCTATAGGGAATATATGTGAAGGATACACCCTATATGTAGTGTTCTGTTATGGCCCTCATTCATTGGGATTATATGTGGTGTTCTGTTCTGACCCTCATCCACAGGAATTGTATGTGGTGTTCTATTCTGGCCCTGTAATAAAGATATATGTGGACATAGTTTGTGATAATGGTGTATTTGTAATAAGATGAAATACAATATGATGATTTAAAAACTTAGAACTGAAATCTTGAGTCGTGATATGCATTTTGATTCCAATGAATTTTAAGAATATAAGTAACATCAGATAGTAAGATGATATAAAAGTTTTAACATATGAAGGTAAGTAAACCAAGATATGTTATTTACAGTGGTACAATGGTTTGATTTGAAAGTGTATTTTGAAATGCTACATGGCATTTGCTTCTAAAATTATTTTGAGCATTTAATATGCATGTTTTGATAATATGATAAAATATAGTTGAAATTTGAAAGCTTGGCATATATTTTGATATATGAAAATTGGTTTGCTTAAATCTTGAAATGAAAGACATGAATGTTTTAACATATATTCTGAATTATATTTTGACATGAAAGTTTTGATATATGAAGATAAGTAAAGCAAGACATGCTATATTCTTAAAGTTATATGAGATGTTTTATGCTAGGATTACTTATTGAGTGTAAACTCAATAAACTCCTGCTGTCATTTTCATAGCCAAAGAAATAAAGAGGGACATGGGTAGATTGAAGTATCTATTAGCCTAACTTAAATAAAAATTTATATTTCTTATATTTTGGACATCTTTTTATTTGGATTTTATAATAAAATATTGGTACTTTTGATGGAATAATAGTAATTAACTTTTAATTGATAATCATTTCTATTATTGGATGCCTTGCAATGTTTAACATTTGATGGGTTGCCACTTCCTGGATTCACCTTCGGAACTAGGGCGTGACAATAAGAAATCTCAAGATGTTAAAAAGAATGAACAAAATGCCTAGTATCTGAGAACTTGGGAACTAATTGAGATCTATGTGAACCCTTTCTGGGAGAGTTTTGGTTCTTGACTGCCCAGAGAGCTCAATGCCTAGCTGACCCATGTCTCCTGACCCAATGCATAAAGCTTCCCTGATTTTGTGAGTGCAGGTGTATGTCTAATGAGATTGATCCCAGGTGCTGAGTTTGTGTCGCTGACCTGCACAATCTTTTCAGTGACTCCACCGGGCATGATAGTCCTTGGCTTCGTTATGTTTGGGTGATAATAAGCCTGGATTAAAATATGTTCAAATTTTAGCAACCTCTAAAAAAAACCAAATTGGGTGTTTGTGACTGATTACATTGCTTCCAAACATAACATTTGATGCCAAGTCCACTAGGGAAATCAATGATCATGTATATGTTCATGATGAATTCTACATGTTTATAGCTATTGAAATGCAGCACAAGGGCAGGGGATGATTATGCAATCAATGAAATGATAAAAATTAATTTTTTAAAGTATTTTAGAAGATGACTATACTACTACAAAAGTTAAATAGACTACAATAGGTTTTAGGAAAAAGACTACGTTTTTCATAAAAAATATAGTCTTATATTTTCATAAATTAAAAGACTACATCTTTATTTAAAATATAGTCTTATATTATCGATAATATAAAAAGGCTACATTTTAAATAAGACGTAGCCTTATATAAAAAGACTACGTTTTTAATTAAGACGTAGTCTATATTATATAATAATAAAAGACTATATTTTAAATAAGACGTAATCTTATATTATCTGATAATATATTTTAGACTACGTTTTTAATTAAGAAGTGGTCTTATATTATCTGATAATATAAAAAAGACTATGTTTTTAATATCTTATAATATAAAAGACTATATTTTTAAGTCGTAGTCTTATATTATCTGATAATATAAAAAGACTATGTTTTTTATATTTATAATATAAAGGACTATATTTTTAATTAAGACGTAGTCTAATATATTTTTAATTAAGACGTAGTCTAATATAATTTTCCTCCTAATTTACTTCTCACCTTTTTCTAAACGAAACCCTCGCAATACCCAAAATCAAATTTCTTTCTTCCATCTGCAATTTTGTTCTAGGGTTTCATTTGTGGAGACTCTATCGCCCACCACGCGGGATTAAGGTTGAGGAGACTCCACCACCATCGATCAGGATTTCGTTTACAAGAACTCTGTCACTAGGCAGGATTAGGGTTTTGTTCTTCACCAGGCTGAGATTCAACTACAGGTAATTTTTTTTTAAAATCTAACGATCAGAGAGAGAGAGGGTAAGAGGAGTGCCAGCATGGGGTCTGGCTCAGGCCCGATGGCATGCCCACCGGGTCTGAGCCACGGCCGGCAGCCCTACCAGCACCTGGAGCGGCGTCCGATGGGGGACCGAATGAGGGAGAGTGGAGGAGAGGGCCGCGGTGGCCCTTCTCCTGTGTGGGAGCCAAACCGGCTCCCGCGTTGGTTTGGGCTCGGCGGCGTGCTCATCGCCTCATGGGCCTGAGGGTCGACTGACGACCCCCACTGGCACCGAACAAGCATCCGATGAGGGTCTAGCCAACCGTGCCACTGGCTCAATGAGGAGCCACGTAAGGGAAATAGAGAGAAAGAGAGAGAGAGAGAGAGGGAGAGAGAGGGGGAGGCCGCATCGGCAGTCGGCCCTGGATCGGTCGCCGATGGCCGGTCTTTCAGGGAATTGGCTAGCAGCGGCCCTAGCCGCCGGCACGGTTTTCCCTTGGTTTGGGTGAACTAGGGGAGAGGGAAAATAGGGGAGACCTATTTGGGCTGGGTTGGGCCAGTCTGTAAGCCCAGTTGGGCTGAGTTTTTGAGCCCTGTAATGGGCCGTAGTCAGAAAAAGGAATATAGAACCCGGATCAGCGTTGATCCTAGTTTCTGGAAGTATTTTTATTTCTTCATTTGGACTGTTATTTGGGAAGATATTCAAGCCCAAAGTTGGCCCATGAATAGATTTGGGTAGCAATTAGGGAATACTTTATCATTTTAATTTTAGAGATTTGATGGTGAAAATTGATGTTGTAGGTACCCAGAAGTCCTAATGTCATAGCCTAAAGTGTATAACGATGGGCGGCAGCCCCCACCAGCATCCATGTGGCATCCGGTGGGGTTCGGCCAGTCGAAGGAGGCCGGCCGTGCCACCGCTCACAGGAACGAGAGCCGAACCAGCTCCCGTGTTTGGCTCGGGCCCAGCATTTTTTAGCATGATGCTTAACTACATCAAAATTTCATCATAATACTAAGTCATTCAAGCTAAACAATTTAAGTTTTATCATCTATAAGAAACCAAATTGCATAAGCAAATAAAAACCAAATTGCATAGGCAAATAAAAATAATCAAATTGTATAATGCTTTGCAGTCAAGTCCTCAAGTTAATTTTGTAATACAAAGAGTCACATGATTCTTATGCACCTATTTTAATTGCTCTTTATACAACCAACTCAAGAAATCAAAACTACTCAACATGTACGGCTTCATAGACCCTGCACATATCTCTATACACTCTGGATCGGCTGGAATCAGATTTTATTGTTAAAAGATTAGAGCATTGTAATATGGATCAATTGTTTCTAGCTCCTTATAACTCTGGGTAAGTGATTTTTTAATGAAAATTGATACTTTTGATATTATGTTAATTGTTGTTATTATGTTTATGAAGGGATCACTGGTCCTTGGTGGTTATTGCTCCTCATGGGGACAAAGTGTATTTTTGTGATTCTATTGGACGTTCAATTGGAAAAGAATTGAAAGGTGTTATTAATACATAAGTATTTATTTCTTTTTAATTTTATAGTAATTTGTCTAGGTTATATCATTTGAATCTCACACTATTATTATACTTTGCTATATCAGTGCACTCAAAATATACAACGCTAAAGCTGAATAAGTTGCAAGAAAAACACTTGAGTCAGTTAAGGTATATTGACTTGCACATTCTTTTTTATAATTTATAAAATTAGATTTTATTTGTTTAAGTCATATAAAAACTTTTAAATTCATCTTTCAAGTTTCCTAAGCAACTATGAGGTGTTGAATGTGGCTATTATGTCATCATATATATGAAGGAGATCATTGAGAATCATATCATTTCAACTGATGAAAAGGTAGGTTATTATTGCGTACATGATTCATATATATAAGTAGTACTTTTTATAGTTTTAGATTTTTGTGTCATGTGTCATTTAGTGCTCTTTTCTGAGTAACTTATGTGTATATATGCAGTTTGCTGAGAAGAAAACTTATAAACAAGAAAAGATCGACATTATGCGTAGAGAATGAGTCGAGTACTTGCAAGGTTTTATTTGAAGAAAATTAGCACTAAATGTATTTTAGATTTAGCATCGAAGAAGTATTGAAAAAATTGGATATTTTAATTCAATGTATTTGAGATTTTTTGGAATATGTTTGTATGATGACAGTATTGGATATTTATGACAGTATTGGATATTTCAATACAATATTTTTAGAATTTTTCTGGAATTGAAAGTATATGTTTGTATGACAGGATTAGATATTATACTGCATATTCAATATCAAAACATAGTCTAAATGTACATAATAGACTACATTTTATGATGAAAAAGTAGTCTAAATGTATTTAAAGACTTCATTTTTTTGTCTTTACCTATAGTTTTTGATAAAAACATAGTCTAAATATATTTAAAGACTTCATTTTTTTGCCTTTTAACTACAGTTTCTGATAAAAACATAGTCTAAATATATTTAAAGACTATGATTTTTTAACCTTTAACTATAATTTTTGATAAAAATGCAGTCTAAATGTATTTAAAGACTACATTTTTTGACTTTTAACTACAATTTCTAATAAAAATGTAGTATAAATGTATTTAAAGACTATGTTTTTTGACTTTTAACTATAATTTCTAATAAAAATGTAGTCTAAATGTATTTAAAGACTGTTTTTTTTGACTTTTAACTACGTCTAAAAACATAGTCTAAACCAAGGACTTTTAACTACGCTCATATTTTTTGACTACACTCAAAAAGACTACGTTTTTTAAAATACTTTTAACCGTAGTATATATATAAAGACTACATTTTTTAGACGTAGTCTAATTAAATTTCCATAGTCGTGCTAATTCATCCAAAAATAAGAGAAAGAGTAAGAAGGCAAATTATATGATGTAGAAAGTAACGGTTCAGGAATAAAACTTTTAGGAAAATAAAGAAGCATACCAGAAAAGTCTAGAATTAAGAAACTCCAGGAAAGATAAGCTCATGAACTTTCACAAAATCAAAATCATAGAATAAGGGAAAGGTTGATTTACCCAATGATGATGCCCTCCTAATGTTGGTAAAAGATCTCTCGCTAGCGGGCGGGATTTTTGGATAAGAAAACTATCTTCCATGTGAGGCTCCTTGATCTCGATTCTGGGGCAGAGAAGGCATCCTTGGCTTTGGAGGTGAATCCAGAGAGGTGCGATGGCTTTGGAGAGAGAGAGAAAGCGGTAGCCTTGAAAATAACTCAAGAGAGGGGCGGTTGTTTTGGGATGAAGGGAGGGCGGCGATTATGGAAATAAATCAGAAGAGGGGCAGTGGTTTTTTGGATGAAGGAAGGGTGGCGACTATGGTTCAACGAATGCCTAGAATTTAGGGGGGGTGGTGGTCGGTTATAGTGGTATGAGGATTAGGGTTTCTTTTGTGGAGCTTGGTAGAAAAGATGGACTAGACTAGGGTTTGGTAGTAAGAACACTTCGGCCTCATGCCTAACTCCCTCATAGAGGATCAATTGCTCAAGGCAACAAAAATTCGGCCTCACGCCTAACTCCCTCACGGATGATCAATTGCTCAAGGCAACGAAAATTTGGCCTCATGCCTAACTCCCTCACGAAGGATCAATTGCTTAGGGCAATGGAAATAGAACTTAAAAAAAAATAAATTTTCATATATTCATATTCTGTTCTTTCATCATTTCAAGAAAAGGATTTTATAGACCTCTTGTACCATTACAAGGTAAATGCAATAATTAGAGTAATAAATGATAGTGATTATAAAATATGGTAGAATTGCACAGCAAAAATCTTCTTTCCTTCATTTGATTTGATCAAAATGGCAGTAGCAATATATAGTTTCAATTGGAGGAAAGGGACCACAAGCAAAGAAGGAAGCTATGGGATGATATTTTCTTTCTTTCCTTTTGTTAAGAAAGTCCATATGGGGTGCAAGATCCTTTCTAGAATGGTTGAGATGCTAATCTTTATTTCCATTAAAGTATAGAAGGGGACCACCGATTTCTTTCTTATGGGGCGCCCAAGGTTGCAAACATTGTAGGTGGCGACATAGAGGGAGAAGATTGATTCTATGTCATCAATCAGGGTGAAGGTGGATCCAATGGATGGAGAAGAAGACTGATTCCACGTCATCAATCCTGGTGTAGGCAGATTCAATCCATGTAGAGCTCCAAGGGTAGGGTATGAATAAGGCTTGAGAAGATCGGATGGTTGTCCAATACTGCCTAATCTGGGGGGGGCTTCTTCTGAATATCTTTAGTAGGGTTTCAACAAGAGTAATACACTTTCTTTGAATTATTACAAGACTCAAATAAAATGAAAATGCATGACTTGGATATTGAACTAAACCAAGCTTGACTGACTTAGTAATAGATTGGACTCAACCAACTAGGAAAGAAAGAAAAAAATTACGGGACTTCTAGGGTTCAGAGATCCAAATGGAATCCTACAGTCTTTTTCTTACTCTTGCTTCTGCACCAATTCTCCCAGGGTGGAAGGAACTCGATCCCATCGAGTAAGGGTTGGTTTGACTCTGGTACTCCTCTAGTAGGTCTGGGTCCAAACTTTGCAAATCTTCCCTAGAAATCCATTAGTCCTCAGATTTGGGCCGACCTTGCCAAGTATCGCTAGTAACCTTTGTTTCAGGTCGAGATAACTTGATCATCCAAAATCTGCTCAATCCTATCCTTTCGCTTAGGCCAAATAGTAGGTGGACACACAGGGGTGGGCTCGCTCTCAAAGGAAGGGTTAGGTCTGAAAGCCTCACTAGGTATCATCGCTAGCTCCCTATACTCTACTAAGTCTAAAACATTGAAAGTAGAGCTAATACCTAACTCATGAGGTAATTCTAGCACATAGGCATTGGTTCCCACTTTTTCATTACCCTAAAGGACCAGCTCCACGAGCATGTAACTTTCTAATGGCTTTCAAAGAAAACCGCTCAGGCCTTAACCTAACCATGACATAATCTCCTTCCATAAACTCTTGGACTCGATTTCAAAAATTAGCCAACCGTTAATATGTTTCATTACTTAAGTTAATCTTTGCGCTAATCTCCCTATGCAAGTCCTTAATATGCTATGCAAATGATGCTGCAGACTCGGAGACTCGTGTGTGAACAGGCAATGGAATTAGGTCAAGTAGCTTATTGGGCTTGTACCCATGGACAATTTTGAATGGGCTCTTTTCAGTGGACCTATTGATCGAAGCGTTGTAGGCAAACTCAGCTCTAGGTAGCAAAAAATACCAATTCTTGGTGTTTTCCCCTACAAGGCATCTCAGAAGATTTCCTAGACTACGGTTCACTACTTCTGTCTGGCCATTGGTTTGGGGATGGTAAGTAGTGAAAAAGTTTAACTTAGTCCCTAACTTAAGCCAAAGGGTCTTCCAAAAATAGATTGTGAATTGGATATCCCTATCTGAAACTATGGTCTTAGGTAAGCCATGGAGTCTAACAATCTCATCAAAGAATAGTTGGGCTATCCTAGACGCATTGAAGGTCTGGAAACAAGGCAAGAAATGGGCCATCTTAGAGAACCTATCAACCACTACACAAATCGAATCATGTTTTCTTTGGGTCCTAGGTAATCCTAACACAAAATCCATACTCAAATCTTGCCAAGGGCACTCAGGTATGGGCAAAGGGGTGTAAAGGCTAGTGTTATATTTTAGCTGTTTGGCAATAGTGCAGGTTCTACGCCTGGCCATAATTTGTGCTACGTTCCTTTTTAAACTAGGCTAAAAGAACTGGTCTTCTATAGCTAAGATCATCTTATCCTTACCAAAATGACCAGCTAGTCCTCCCGCATGGGTCTCCCAAACTAGAAATTCTCTTAACGACATTCTAGGGATGCAGAGCCGATGGTGCCGAAACAAATAACCATCTAAGAAGGTATACTCACTATACTTACTAGATGGTCCCTGGATCAAAGTCTGGTAAATGTCCTTAAAGTCGGGGCATGGCTCATACTCTTGCTTCAGTTGCTCAAACCCTATAACCTTAGTCCTAACAGAGTTTAAGAGCAGGGATCGATGACTAAGGGCATCTGCCACCTTATTTTCGGTTCCGGCTCTATGTTTCAATACAAAAGTATAGGCCTGGATGTATTCTATCCATTTTGCATGACTAGGGTTAAGCTTCTTCTGAGAATTTAGAAACCTAAGGGCCTTATGATTAGGAAACAATACAAATTCCTTGGTAGCAAGTAATCTCTCCAATACCTCAAAGCTTACACTACCACATAAAATTCCTTATCATAGGTAGAATACCTAATATTAGCATCATTGAGCTTCTCACTGAAGAATGCTACTGGATGGTTCTCTTGGCTTAGGACTCCTCCTATCCCTACACCTGAGGCATCACAGGCAACCTCAAACACTTAAAAAAAATTGGGTAATTTCAAAATGGGTGCCTGGTTCATTTTGTCCTTAAGTTTTAGGAAGGCTCTATTGGCAGCTTTAGTCCATTCAAAATCCCTAATACAATCGATAATGGGTGCGACTATCGTACTGAACCCCCTAATGAATCTTCTATAGAAGGTAGCTAGGCCATGAAAACTATGAACTTCATGCATACTAGTAGGTACTGGCCACTCAACTATGGACTTGATCTTCTCTGCGTCAGCCAACACTCCTTCAGGGGCATAACAAATTCTAAAAAGACAACTCTATGGGTCAAGAAATCACACTTTTTGAGGTTAGCATAGAGATTATCATTTCTAAGGGCGTGACATACTTGCCTAAGGTAGTCTAGATGATCTTTCTTAGTCTTACTGTAAATCAGGATGTCATCAAAATAAACTATAATAAATTTTCCTATGAACATCCTAAGAACTTGGGTCATGATCCTTATAAATGTATTGGTGCATTGGACAAGCCAAAAGGCATCACTATCCACTCATATAGGCCATCCTTAGTTTTAAATGCAGTATTCCACTCATCCCCAGGGCTAACTCTAACCTGGTGATAACCACTCTTAAGGTCAATCTTTAAGAATGTGGTTGCACTGGCCATCATGTCTAACATATTATCTAGACGGGTATGGCAAATCTATATTTGATGGTGATCTTTTTTATAGCTCGACTGTCTATGCACATCCTCCATGTACCATATTTCTTAGGGGTTAATAGGGCTAGAACAACACAAGGACTCAAACTTTTCCTAATAAACCCTTTCTTAAGTAACTCTTCAACCTATTTATGTAACTCAAGATGTTCAGCTGGGTTCATCCTATAGTGGGACAGGTTGGGCAAAATGGCATCCAGAACTAAGTCAATGGCATGCTGAATATCCCTAAGGGGTGGAAGGTGGTCAGGAATGTCTTCGAAAAAGATATCTTTGAATTCTTCTAAAATTTTTCTAACTTCCTGATAGTGCTCTATGGGGGATAGATCTTGGGTTTCCCTAGCTGTCAATATCTAAATGGGTGAACCTTCATTGATTTCTTATTTTAATTCCTTAGTATTAATTAGGTTCAATTCTAGCTTCTTCTCTTTTAATTGACTCGAACCTCTCTTAATGTCATTCTTAGGTGGGGTAGGGTAAACCATAATTTTTTTCCCATTATAATTAAAGGAACACAAATTTGATCGGCCAAAAAGGGTCGCATCATGGTCAAACAACCAAGGCCTACCCAGAATGAGACTGGTTACTCCCATGGGTAAGACATCACACCATATTTTTTCTGATAAGACTGAAACTGGATTTGGATTGGGCATCTCATCTTGATAGGTATAGAGGTAGAATCTATCCATGACACTTTATAGGGGTTAGGATATGGAACATGTATTAATCCTAGAGTCTTGACTGCACTAGATGAAATGGCATTAACACAACTTTCACTATCTATGATGAGTTTGCAAGCCTTATCCCCTATCTTGAGAAGAGTCTGTAGGACGTTAGTCCTATGCCAATCCTCTTGAACTTTGGTTTGAGAAGGATGCACCTCACAACTCCTAATAAGTCAAGCTTTGTGGATTCCTCTCCTTCCTCATACTCCTCAACTAAATTCAATCCAGCTTCATAAATTTCTTCCTCACATTCCTTATTAGGCTCGTCATTTTCTTTCTCAAACTCACCTATGTGTAAGGACCTGGCGGGACATTTGCTAGCGAAGTGGCTATCTTATGACACTTAAAATATGCTGAGTTGGGAATAGGGGTCCTATAGATTTTGGGTGCCTTACCCTTGTCATCTAATCTATTCACTGGGGTACCTAGGTTGGGTTGCTATTTGGGGCTTGACTATGTCCTTGTCTTTGGGTTGGGGTATTAGTCCTGGAAGGTTCTGGTTGATGGAACATGGGTTGTCTCTGGAACCTTCATAATTTCTAGCAACTTGGAAAGCTTGCTCCAGATCATTGACTTCTCTCAAATATATTTCCCTTTGAATATCTTCGCTTATACTAGCTCTAAACCTAGACAGGGTGGCCTCTTCCGACTCAACAATATGACATCTCAGGACAAATTCATCAAATTTCTCAATGTACTCAGAAATGATTTTGTTGCCTTGGCTTAACCTTTGCCATGGTCTAAGAGTTTCTGTTGGTAGGACATGCATGGATACTCTTCTCTTAGTCTAACCTTCATAGCTCTCTAGGTAGTTATGAGAATATCATCAACATCTCAATATTCCCCCAGTATAACTTAGCCTATCGAACTAATCTAAGTTTGGTAAATTTATATTTTCTCTCTTCAGTTATCTCGTACCACTCAAAATATTAATCCATTTCACCTTTCTAATCGACATACACCTTGGGGTCTAAACTTTCATTAAAAGTGGATGCTTCTAATATGATATTCCTAAGAATTCTCTTATCTGGATCATAATATCAGGATTGGGTCTCTTATGGTAGTACTCTGGATCACGGTTTGGGGCTCTTCTAGGCTTGGGATGTGGGGTAGGTAAACGAGGGTCTAACTCAGGCTCAATCATGGTCTTACGACTCTCCTTTAGGGATTTCACTCGGTCATTCAATAGGATCAACTGCTTAGTAATGGTCCTAAGCATGGCTCCAAAATCATTATCCATGGGTGGTTCTAATGTTGACTGACTCTGACTTGGTTGGTATGGGGCTCCTGATCTAGTAATCATACACAATTAAAGCAAGCACACAAATGACTCAAGACTGACTCGTACTATAGTTTACTAGACTTAGCAGTCCAAGTAAAGTGAGTCGACTAAGTCACAACCACGATAACAAGTATGTTGTCCACTGGCCAGTAAGTGGTGGGATTGTGGGAGGCTCCCCCCGCTCTAGCAGGAACCTAATTAAAGAACCACAAGTATGCTTAAGGCATTCGCCATTTGACCCCAAGCCCTAGACATTAGCTTTTAGACACAAATGTTGACTTGGGTGTAACTAGTTTTCCCAAGTTAAGTTGAACTAAACTCGTTGGTGTCCCTAATGCTCAATTAAGTGCTACTCTATTTTAAACTTAAGGCTTAGGTTCATAATGCAGTTGGTGGTTTTCTGGGCCATGGAAGGGTAATGAAATCCCCACCTTATCTTAGATGCTTGATGCCCTTAAATAACTTAAAAAAGATGAACACTTAAGACATGAATTAGCATGTTGGATCTTCAACCAGAAAGATTCACGTCTGACCTTGGCTCATTACTCCCATGAGTCATATATATTTGTATATACCCACTCAGAGGTGTGACACTTTAGGGTTCAGGAATGCAACAATACAAATTTCAGCAGGGTTTGATTTTAGCACCAGTAGGTTGCGAAAAATCTTAAAAAATAATAGTAAGAATTTAATCATAAAATTTTATATGAACATATCAGAGGCATGGTAAATTATAAAAAAATAATTTTAAATTAAAATAATTATATTCTGATAGGTTTCAAAATAGAAGAAGTTGTAGGTCGTGTGCAAAAATTACAGGAGAACAGAAATCCAGTGTGTGATGCAAAACATGTCTAACCTATGCTCTGATACCAAGATTGATGCAGCACAAGGGCAGAAGGTGATTATGCAATCAATGAATGATAAAATTAATTTTTTTGAGTATTTTAGAAGATGACTAATTCATCCAAAAATAAGAGAAAGAGTAAGAGGGCAGATTATGTGATGTAGAAAGTAACGGTTCAGGAACAAAACTTTTTGAAAAAAAAGAAGCATACTAGGAAAGTCTGGAATTGAGAAACTTCAGGGAAGACATGCTCATGAACTTTCACAGAATCAAAATCACAGAGTAAGGGAAAGGTTGATTTACCCGAACGATGATGCGATCCTAATATTGGTAGAAGATCTCTCACTAGCGGACAGGATTTCTAGATAAGAAAACTATCTTCCATTTGAGGCTCCTTGATCTCGATTCAATGGTAAAGAAGGCATCCTCGGCTTTGGAGATGAATCCAGAGAGGGGCAACGTTTTGGAGTGAGAGAGCGACAGCCTTAGAAATAACTCAAGAGAGGGGCGGTGGTTTTGGGATGAAGGAAGGGCGGTGGTTATGGAAATAAATTAGGAGAAGGACGGTGGTTTTTGGATGAAGGAAGGGTGGAGACTATGGTTCCACATATGGATGCCTAGAATTTAGGGAGGTGGTGGTCGATTATAGTAGTATGAGGATTAGGGTTTCTTTGCTATAGAGCTTGGTAGAGATGGACTAGACTAGGGTTTGATAGTAAGAACACTTTGGCCTCACACGCCTATCTCCCTCATAGAGGATCAATTGCTTAAGGCAAAGAAAATTGGCCTCACGACTAACTTCCACACGGAGGATCAATTGCTTAAGGCAACAAAAATTCAGCCTCACGCCTAACTTCCACACGGAGGATCAATTGCTCAAGGCAATGGAAATAGAACTTGAAAAAAATAAATTTTTATATATTCATATTATGTTCTTTCATCGTTTCAAGAGAAGGGTTTTATAGACCTCTCATGCCCTTACAAGGTAAGTGCAGCAATTAGAGTAATAAATGATAGGGATTGAAAAATATGATAGAATTGCAGAGCAAAAATCTTCTTCCCTTCATTTGATTTGACCAAAATGACAGCAGCAATATATAGTTCCAATTAGAGGCGAGGGTCCACAAGCAAAGAAGGAATCTTTGGAGTGACATCCTTCTTTCTTTCCTTTTGTCAACAAGGTCCATATGGGGTGCAAGATCCTTTCCCGAATGGTTGAGATGCTGATCTTTACTTTCATTAAAGCATAGACCATCGATTTCTTCCTTATGGGGCGCCCAAGGTTGCCAACATTTTAGGTGGCGACATGGAGGAAGAAGATTGATTCCACATCATCAATCAGGTGAAGGCGGATCCAATGGAAGGAGAAGATTGATTCCACATCATCAATCCTGGTATAAGAGGATCCAATCCATGCAAAGCTCCAAAGGTAGGGTATGAATAAGGTTGAAGAAGATCGGATGGTTGTCAAATACTGCCTAATCTGGGGGGCTTCTGCTAAATATCTTTAGCAGGGTTTCAACAAGAGTAATACACTCTCCTTGAATTATTACATGACTCAAATAAAATAAAAATGCATGACCTAGACATTGGACTAAACCAAACTTGACCGACTTGGTAATAGATTGGACTCAACCAACTAGGAAAGAAAGAAAAAAATTATGGGACTTCTAGGGTTCAGAGATCCAAATGAAACCATATAGCCTTTTTTTAACTCTTTCTCCTACACCAAAATGTAGAATATAATAGCCATTAAGAGCAAGAAAATGCAGTCTAGGCAAAATTGTGGAACAACAATAAAGTTCGACATGGATTCAAAAGCAAAACTCAAAAAAAAGCGCATGTTGAATGTCAATATATTTATGACATTCTGCAAAAACAATTGTTAAATTTTATAAAAAATGGATTTGGCATGCACAAAATTGAACTTAATAGCATCTTACAAGCAAATGTTGTAGTTTTTCAAGTCAAAAACTAGTACAGAACATATATTTCTTGTATAAAGAATGCAATAAAAATCAGCACAAGGCTTAAGGCCATCTCAATAACAGTTGATACTCTTCTTGTTACCAACCGATTTATCATTGATGATTCTAAATGAAAAAGCACGCATTGAATGTCAATATATTTATGATATTTCACAAAAAAAAAATGTAATTTTCATAAAAAAATGGATCTGACATGCACAACATTGAACTTAATAGCATCTTACAAGCAAATGCTGTAGTTTTTCAAGTCAAAAAGAATATAGAACACATATTTCTTGTATAAAGAATGCGATAAAAATCACCACAGGGCTTAAGATCAATAACAGTTGATACTCTTCATGTTACCAACTGATGCATTATTGATGATTCTGGATGAAAAAGCACATAACGAATGTTAATATATTTATGACATTCTGCACATAATTTGTAAATTTTCATAAAAAATGGATCTGGCATGTACAACACTGAAGTTAATAGCATCTTACATGCAAATGCTGTAGCTTTTAAAGTCAAAAAGAATATAGAACACATATTTCTTGTATAAAGAATGCGATAAAAATCACCACAGGGCTTAAGACCATCTTAATAACAGTTGATACTCTTCTTGTTACCAACCAATGGATTATTGATGATTCTGGATGAAAAAGCACACATTGAATGTCAATATATTTTTGACATTCTACAAAAAATTGTAAATTTTCATAAAAAATGGATCTGAAATGCACAGCACTGAACTTAATAGCATCTTACATGCAAATGCTGTAGTTTTTCAAGTCAAAAAGAATGCAGAACACATATTTCTTGTATAAAGAATGCGATAAAAATCAACATGCATGGGGTTTAAGACCATCTCAATAACAGTTGATATCTTCTTGTTACCAACCGATGCATCATTGATGATTCTGAATGAAAATGGATGAAACAACAGCTCTGTTTCATTTTACAAAAATGTGGATACATTTGTGTCTTTTATGTGGAAAACTTTTCATATGTTCTTCTTGAGAAAGAAAATTTAATATGTAACGTATATTTCTACAAGGCTTTTCTACTCCACCACTAGAACTTGTTCATTTAAGGAAAGCATGAAGAAGAAGTAGAATGAGGATGCAAACCTGTTCATCAATCCAAACTAAGCGACCCACATCTGAGGATCTTCTTACATCCTGTAACGACCCGGCCCACGGGCCCGTTTCGTTACAAGAAAGCAAGACGGACAAGCTCCATACCAACTTGGGCCACCACAGCCCAAAAAGGGATCTAATTGATGCCTTGTCCTTCTTACTTTACTACATATAAACCACTTAACCAACTCCAATTATCCGATGTGAGACAATTGGGAGGGGCATCACAATCTACCCCCTTAACAAAGGCGACGTCCTCGTCGCCAGGGGTAATTGATCACAACCACCAGGTAGGCAGGATTCTAGAGGTGGCCCCACAGGTTCAAGAGGTGGCTCCCATCCCCATGGATGTAGCACTTTATCCTGTATGGCACTTAGCTCCTGCACTTCAGACTGGTGCGAGGCTCTGATACCATATTGTAACAACCCGGGCCCACGGGCCCATTTCGTTACAAGAAAGCAAGACGGACAAGCTCCACACCAATTTGGGCCACCACAGCCCAAAAAGGGATCCAATTGGTGCCTTGTCCTTCTTACTTTACTACATATAAACCACTTAACCAACTCCCAATTATCCGATGTAGGACAATTGGGAGGGGCATCACAATCTACTTCCTTAACAGAGGCGACATCCTCGTCGCCAGGGGTAATTGATCACAACCACCATTGTCCGGGTGATCAATTGATCACAACCACCAGGGGTAATCTACCCCCCTTTCACCCAGGCGACCCGGGTGCCACGCATTCTTTTATATCTGACATCTATCTTGACAAGAATGCATCATTGACACCTATTCCTCTGGAGCAAGAGTTGCATATTGCGCTTCCAAATGGAGATGTTATGAAAGTTGACACAGTATGCAAATCTTGCCCAATTATCTTGGAGAATAGGAGGTTGAATGCTGATCTCATTGTCCTCCCACTGAAGTTTTTCGATGTTATCCTTGGAATGGATTGGTTGGCCTCCTATCATGCTTCAGTAGACTGCTTCAGGAAGATTGTCAACTTCAAAATTCCAAGCCAGCCTGAATTCAGTTTTATTGGTGGTCAGAAACACCTAGCCTCAGTGTTCATATCAGCGATGCAGGCTGGAAAGTATTTGATGAGTGGTGGTCAAGGATTTCTTGCTGTAGTCAAGGACCTTCAGCAAGAAGAGACCAAGTTGGAGGATATTCCCATAGCTCGAGAATTCCCTGATGTCTTCCCTGAGGATTTGACTAATTTACCTCCTGATCGGGAAGTCGAGTTCTCTATTGATCTAGTTCCTGGAACTGGGCCTATATCAAAGGCCCCTTACCGTATGGCCCCGGCTGAGCTAAAAGAACTGAAGGATCAACTGCAAGAGCTCCTAGATCGAGGATTTATTAGACCCAGTGCTTCTCCTTGGGGTGCTCCAGTCCTATTTGTTAAGAAGAAGGATGGCAGTCTTCGACTCTGCATTGATTACCGGGGAATCAATAAAGTAACAGTGCGAAATAAGTATCCTCTGCCAAGGATTGACGACTTGTTTGATCAACTTCAAGGAGCCCGGATATTCTCAAAGATTGATCTTAGGTCCGGGTACCATCAGCTCAAAGTCAAAGAAGGGGATGTACCAAAGACAGCATTTAGAACCAGATATGGCCACTATGAGTTCTTGGTGATGCCGTTTGGGTTAACTAATGCCCCAGCAGCATTCATGGACTTAATGAACAGAATTTTTAAGCC
The DNA here is from genome assembly GCA_900491605.1 of Calamus simplicifolius. Classification (NCBI taxonomy): domain Eukaryota; kingdom Viridiplantae; phylum Streptophyta; class Magnoliopsida; order Arecales; family Arecaceae; genus Calamus; species Calamus simplicifolius. The sequence goes on along the minus strand of UESW01004404.1, from coordinate 45,405 downwards.
ATATCTGGATCAGTTTGTGGTGGTTTTCATTGATGATATTCTGATATATTCCAAGAGCCATAAGGAGCATGAGGACCACCTGAGAATCGTGCTACAGATTCTTCGAGAGAAGAAGCTTTATGCCAAGCTGCAGAAGTGTGAATTTTGGTTGGATCAAGTATCTTTCTTGGGTCATATAATCTCTAAAGATGGTGTATCTGTGGACCCAAAAAAGATTGAAGCTATCACTAACTGGAGCCGACCTCCAATGTGGCAGAAGTCAGAAGCTTCTTGGGATTAGCCGGGTATTACCGAAAATTTGTGGAGAATTTTTCTCGCATTGCTCTACCCCTAACTCGCTTAACCCAAAAGCGAGTGAAGTTTGACTGGACAGTGGAGTGTGAGGAAAGTTTCCAGGAGTTAAAGCAGCGCCTGGTGTCAGCTCCCATTCTTGTTCTTCCAACGGATCTGAAGGTTTTACTATATACTGATGCCTCTCGAAAAGGATTGGGATGTGTTTTGATGCAGAATGAAAGAGTGATAGCTTATGCCTCCAGACAACTGAAACCTTATGAGCAAATTATCCTACTCATGACTGGAATTGGCTGCTGTGGTTTTTGCTCTGAAGATTTGGCGGCATTATCTATATGGAGTGTCGTGTGATGTGTATACAGATCATAAGAGTCTAAAATACATCTTCACACAGAAGGAGCTGAATTTAAGGCAGAGGAGGTGGTTGGAACTATTGAAGGATTATGACCTGAATCTACAGTATCATCCTGGGAAGGCCAATGTAGTAGCTGATGCCTTGAGCAGAAAATCCTCTTCTGAGTTAGCTGCTATGATTACCTCCCAGCCTCACGTATTGAGAGATCTGGAGAAGTGGGAGGTTGGTCTGAGAGTACAGCAGTCTGATGGACTTGTTGCAGCACTTGTACTCCAGCCGACCTTAGTTGACAGAATCAAGTCCTCCAGATGGAAGATCCAGATCTACAAAGGATTAAAGAAGTGGTACAGTCAGGAGTTCAGAATGAATTTTATATAATGGAGGATGGATCCCTGAAATTTGAAGGAAGACTTTGTGTGCCAAACAGTGAAGAGCTAAAGGCTGAAATTTTGAAAGAGGCTCACTACTCTCCCTATACTGTGCATCCAGGTGGCACTAAGATGTACAGAGACTTAAAGGAAAATTTTTGGTGGAAAGGCATGAAGAGGGAGATTGCTCAGTATGTGGCCAAGTGCTTGGTGTGTCAGCAAGTGAAAGCCGAGCATCAAAGGCCTGCGGGACCTCTTCAGTCTCTGATGATTCCACAGTGGAAATGGGAAAAGATTACAATGGACTTTGTGACTGGTCTGCCCAAAACTCCTAAGAGCAACGATGCAGTTTGGGTCATTGTGGACAGACTAACAAAATCAGCTCATTTCCTACCTTTCAGAGTTGGGGTCTCTAGTGAAAGATTGGCTAATTTGTATATTGAGCAGATCGTGAGACTCCATGGTGTTCCGGTATCTATTGTATCAGATAGAGATACCAGGTTTGTGTCCCAGTTTTGGAAGAGTCTTCATAAGGCCATGGGAACCAAACTAAACTTCAGTACTGCCTATCATCCCCAGTCAGATGGACAATCAGAGAGGACCATACAGATTCTGGAGGACATGTTGCGAGCCTGTGTGATGGACTTGGGTGGAGCTTGGGATAACCACTTACCTTTGGTGGAGTTTGCATATAATAATAGTTACCAAGCCAGCATCCAGATGGCTCCATTTGAAGCTCTGTATGGTAGGAGGTGCAGATCTCCTATATGTTGGGATGACGTGGGGGAAAGGAAATTGCTAGGCCCTGAGCTGATTCAGCAAACAGTAGATAAGGTGCATTTGATCAGGGAGCGTCTTCGTACAGCTCAGAGCAGGCAAAAGAGCTATGCTGATGTCAGAAGAAGGGAATTGGAATTCCAGGTTGGGGATCATGTCTTCTTAAGGGTATCACCAACCAAAGATGTGATGAGATTTGGGATTAAAGGAAAGCTGAGTCCACGTTATATTGGACCTTTTGAGATCTTGAGCAGAGTCAGAGGTTGCTTACAGCCTGGCACTGCCTCCGATTCTATCTGGGGTACACAATGTTTTTCATGTATCTATGTTGAGGAAGTATATCTCTGACCCCAGCCATGTCATAGCGTATGAGCCTATACAGTTGAAGGAAAGATTTATCATATGAGGAGCATCCTTGCGTATTGTAGACCGCAAAGATCAGGTTCTAAGACGGCGTACCATTCCCTATGTCAAGGTGCAATGGAGTAATCATTCTGAGAGGGAGGCTACTTGGGAACTGGAGGAAGAAATGAAAGAAAAGTATCCACAACTATTTGTATCTTAAAATAGTTAATGATTGAAAACTGTTAGCTTTAGTTGATTGTTAGTCCTTGGGACAAAAATTGGACTTTTAATTTTCTCTAATGAAAGTTATCAATTTCGAGGCCAAAGTTGGGCCCGTGAAGTGGTTTGGGTAGAGTTTAAGAATTATTTTATAGTTCAGATTTTAGAAATTTAATAATAAAAATGATACTGTAGGTTCCCAGGTGTCCAATTAGCTGAGTTATCAATTGGAATTTGCATACGAGGTAAGTAAGTCAAGTATTATAATTTTATAAATTATTTAATTTGTAAACTATGAACTTACAGTTAAATGTNTCAAGTATTATAATTTTATAAATTATTTAATTTGTGAACTGTGAACTTACAGTTAAATATAATTATGTTAATTTGGCAAAATTATGTTTACTATGATAATATGTAATTATGATAATGACAGTAAAACTTTATGTGTCGCCGCGGTTCTCACATGACAGATTATCACATGACAGATTATCACATGATAGATTCTCACATGACAGATTCTCACATGACATTATCACATTATCACATGACAGATGATAGAATACTGGTACCAGGACCCTTCCTCTTAGGGGATATTTAAGAGTGATACACATGATGTGTATTGTAGGGCCGTGGGACACATAAAGAAAAATAATGACAGTATAAACAATGTTTTGTTTACATCGCATATATTCTAGTAATTGTTATTGAATTAAGTTTCAAATTAATTGATCTGATGACATGAACCTGATGATAGCATGATAAATGAAATTTTGAAATTATATTAGGCTTACTTATTGAGTGTGAGCTCATAAAATTCTCATAATGTTTTTCAGAGCCTCAGGAATGAAGAAGGATAATTGAGATAGAAGGAGCTTCTATTAAAAGACTTAGTTTTATTATATTGATTTAGTTCAGATTTGCTTGTGTGTAGGGCAGATAGCCCAAGACTGATAATTATGGTTTGTAATAAATCATGGATGTGAAATTTGCTTTATATTGATTTATGTGATGAAGTTCAAGACGCCTTGCATGCCTGGCATGCGGCGGGTTGTCATCCTAGCTCAAATTTTGGGACTGGGGCGTGACAGCTTTAGTGGTATCAGAGCCTGGTTATGACATTAGGGACATATACATGATGACACTTTAGGCAAAACACTAGAGTGACATAGAGACAATTATAAATTTAAAGGAATCTCAGAAATTATGCTTTGAAAGCCTAACAATTAATGTTTACAGTGATATTAATTACAACTAATTTATCAGGAGATAAGAATGGCACGTCGCACTAGAAGTCGACAAAATGATGAGAGTTCCCAGGTTGGTAATGCTGGCCAACCGGGAGGTCTGGAAGCCACCGGAGCTGCTGCCCCTGCCAATTCAGTCGGGACTGATCAGCAGCAACTCCAGACCGAGATGCTTCAGGTTCTCTCGGGTATGGCGCAGTCGATGCGGGACTTGCAGCACCAGATTCTGCAGGCCTTGTCCGCTCAGCCTACTCACACTGCTCCGCAGACACAGCCTGCCCCTCCTGTTCCACAGACTCAGCCCGACTCTACTGCTCCACAGACCCAGCCTACTCCATCTCAATCCTGGATAGGGGTTGGCCGCAGCTTTGCAGACTTCAAGAAATTTGCCCCTGCCCCTTTCTCTGGATCCACCAACCCTGTTGATGCTGAGCGGTGGGTGCGAGACATGGAGAAGGCTTTTATGGCCCATGGTAGTCAGGATATGGAGCGGATCATTTGCCACCTACCTTCTCCAGGGAGAAGCCTATGATTGGTGGTTAGTCGAGGAGCAGCGTCGGAATGGACAGATTATTTCTTGGGGAGAGTTTAGAGAGATATTCTTCGACAAATACTTCCCCAGGAGTGTACAGAGACAGATGGAATCAGAGTTTATCAATTGGAGCAAAAGGATCTTTCTGTGGCCCAGTATGAAGCTGAATTCACCAGGTTGGCCCGTTTTGCTCCAAATATTGTGACCAATGAAATAGCCAAGGTCACCAGATTCACTGAGGGACTGCGACCCAGACTGAGGCAAGCGGTCAATGCATTTGAGCTCCTCACTTACAGTGCTGTAGTGAATAAGGCCTTGGTGATTGAGAGGGATATGAATGCTGTTCAAAAGGATTGGGAGCTGCGGAAGAAGAGAAAAGGGCCTACTTCTGGCCAATCCTCTGCTCAGGCCAAGAAGAAGGGTGCACAGCAGATCCAGCTGAACCACAGAATAAGGAGACTCGTTGCATTCATTGTGGTAACTCCCACCCTGGAAAGCCTTGCCGCAGAGTGACTGGTGCCTGCTTTGTCTGTGGGAAAACTGATCACAAGATTGCTACATGTCCCTTTCGGAAGGATCATCAGCCTTCTTCAAGTCAAGGAATGAGCCAGCAACAGCAGCAGCAGCCACCGAGGACCCAGGGATGGTCTTCAACCTCACTCAGCAGGACGCTGCCGCATCTAATTCTGTGGTGACAGGTATACCCTTTAATGTTATATCTAGTATTACATTCTTATCTAGTGCAATGCATTGACAGTTAATTAACAGTAGGTGCAATCCTTAATGTTAAAACAAATTACACTTATGTCCAGGAATGATTAAAGTAGGTACTGCTTACGCTCAAACTTTAATTGACCCGGGTGCCGCATTCTTTCATATCTGACATCTATCTTGACAAGAATGCATCATTGACACCTATTCCTCTAGAGCAAGAGCTGCATATTGCGCTTCCAAATGGAGATGTTATGAAAGTTGGCACAGTATGCAAATCTTGCCCAATTATCTTGGAGAATAGGAGGTTGAATGCTGATCTCATTGTCCTTCCACTGAAGTTTTTCGATGTTATCCTTGGAATGGATTGGTTGGCCTCCAATCATGCTTCAGTAGACTGCTTCAAGAAGACTGTCAACTTCAAAATTCCAAGCCAGCCTGAATTCAGTTTTATTGGTGGTCAGAAACACCTAGCCTCAGTATTCATATCAGCGATGCAGGCTGGAAAGTATTTGATGAGTGGTGGTCAAGGATTTCTTGCTGTAGTCAAGGACCTTCAGCAAGAAGAGACAAGTTGGAGGATATTCCCATAGCTCGAGAATTTTCAGATGTCTTCCCTGAGGATTTGACTAATTTACCTCCTGATCGGGAATTCGAGTTCTCTATTGATCTAGTTCCTGGAATTGGACCTATATCAAAGGCCCCTTACCGTATGGCCCCGGCTGAGCTAAAAGAACTGAAGGATCAACTGCAAGAGCTCCTAGATCGAGGATTTATTAGACCCAGTGCTTCTCCTTGGGGTGCTCCAGTTCTATTTGTTAAGAAGAAGGATGGCAGTCTTCGACTCTGCATTGATTACCGGATCAATAAAGTAACAGTGCGAAATAAGTATCCTCTACCAAGGATTGATGACTTGTTTGATCAACTTCAAGGAGCCCAGATATTCTCAAAGATTGATCTTAGGTCCGGGTACCATCAGCTCAAAGTCAAAGAAGGGGATGTACCAAAGACAGCATTTAGAACCAGATATGGTCACTATGAGTTCTTGGTGATGCCATTTGGGTTAACTAATGCCCCAGCAGCATTCATGGACTTGATGAACAGAATTTTTAAACCATATCTGGATCGGTTTGTGGTGGTTTTCATTGATGATATTCTGATATATTCTAAGAGCCATAAGGAGCATGAGGACCACCTAAGAATCATGCTACAAATTCTTCGAGAGAAGAAGCTTTATGCCAAGCTGCAGAAGTGTGAATTTTGGTTGGATCAAGTATCTTTCTTGGGTCATATAATCTCTAAAGATGGTGTATCTGTGGACCCGAAAAAGATTGAAGCTATCACTAACTGGAGCCGACCTTCCAATGTGGCAGAAGTCAGAAGCTTCTTGGGATTAGCCGGGTATTACCGAAAATTTGTGGAGAATTTTTCTCGCATTGCTCTACCCCTAACTCGCTTAACCCAAAAGCGAGTGAAGTTTGACTGGACAATGAGTGTGAGGAAAGTTTCCAGGAGTTAAAGCAGTGCCTGGTGTCAGCCCCCATTCTTGTTCTTCCAATGGGATCTGAAGGTTTTACTATATACACTGATGCCTCTCGAAAAGGATTGGGATGTGTTCTGATGCAGAATGAAAGAGTGATAGCTTATGCCTCAGACAACTGAAACCTTATGAGTAGAATTATCCTACTCATGATCTGGAATTAGCTGTTGTGGTTTTTGCTCTAAAGATTTGGCGGCATTATCTATATGGAGTGTCATGTGATGTGTATACAGATCATAAGAGTCTAAAATACATCTTCACACAGAAAGAGCTAAATTTAAGGCAGAGGAGGTGGTTGGAACTATTGAAGGATTATGACCTGAATCTACAGTATCATCCTGGGAAGGCCAATGTAGTAGCTGATGCCTTGAGCAGAAAATCCTCTTCTGAGTTAGCTGCTATGATTACCTCCCAGCCTCACGTATTGAGAGATCTGGAGAAGTGGGAGGTTGGTCTGAGAGTACAACAGTCTGATGGACTTGTTGCAGCACTTGTACTCCAACCGACCTTAGTTGACAGAATCAAGTCCTCCCAGATGAAGATCCAGATCTACAAAGGATTAAAGAAGTGGTACAGTCAGGAGTTCAGAATGAATTTTATATAATGGAAGATTGATCCCTGAAATTTGAAGGGAGACTTTGTGTGCCAAACATTGAGGAGCTAAAGGCTGAAATTTTGAAGGAGGCTCACTACTCTCCCTATACTATGCATCCAGGTGGCACTAAGATGTACAGAGACTTAAAGGAAAATTTTTGGTGGAAAGGCATGAAGAGGGAGATTGCTCAGTATGTGGCCAAGTGCTTGGTGTGTCAGCAAGTGAAGCCGAGCATCAAAGGCCTGCGGGACCTCTTCAGTCTCTGATGATTCCACAGTGGAAATGGGAAAAGATTACAATGGACTTTGTAACTGGTCTGCCCAAAACTCCTAAGAGCAACGATGCAGTTTGGGTCATTGTGGACAGACAACAAAATCAGCTCATTTCCTACCTTTCAGAGTTGGGGTCTCTAGTGAAAGATTGGCTAATTTGTATATTGAGCAGATCGTGAGACTCCATGGTGTTTCGGTATCTATTGTATCAGATAGAGATACCAGGTTTGTATCCCAGTTTTGGAAGAGTCTTCATAAGGCTATAGGAACCAAACTAAACTTCAGTACTGCCTATCATCCCCAGTCAGATGGACAATCAGAGAGGACCATACAGATTCTGGAGGACATGTTGCGAGCCTGTGTGATGGACTTGGGTGGAGCTTGGGATAACCACTTACCTTTGGTGGAGTTTGCATATAATAATAGTTACCAAGCCAGCATCCAGATGGCTCCATTTGAAGCTCTGTATGGTAGGAGGTGCAGATCTCCTATATGTTGGGATACGTGGGGGAAAGGAAATTGCTAGGCCTGAGCTGATTCAGCAAACAGTAGATAAGGTGCATTTGATCAGGGAGCGTCTTCATACAGCTCAGAGTAGGCAAAAGAGCTATGCTGATGTCAGAAGAAGGAATTGGAATTCCAGGTTGGGGATCATGTCTTCTTAAGGGTATCACCAACCAAAGATGTGATGAGATTTGGTATTAAAGGAAGCCGAGTCCACATTATATTGGACCTTTGAGATCTTGAGCAGAGTCGGAGAGGTTGCTTATAGCCTGGCACTGCCTTCGATTCTATCTGGAGTACATAATGTTTTTCATGTATCTATGTTGAGGAAGTATATCTCAGACACCAGCCATGTCATAGCGTATGAGCCTATACAGTTGAGGAAAGATTTATCATATGAGGAGCATCCTGTGCGTATCGTAGACCGCAAGATTAGGTTTTGAGATGGCGTACAATTCCCTATGTCAAGGTGCAATGGAGTAATCATTCTGAGAGGGAGGCTACTTGGGAATTGGAGGAAGAAATGAAAGAAAAGTATCCATGACTATTTGTATCTTAAAATAGTTAATGATTGAAAACTATTAGCTTTAGTTGATTGTTAGTCCTTGGGACAAAAATTGGACTTTTAATTTTCTCTAATAAAAGTTATCAATTTCGAGGCCGAAATTTTTATAAGGAGGAGAGAATGTAATCCCCTGGATGCTTAACTGCTCGTGAGAGTTATCACGAGATCAGATGATAGACTCTAGATATTTGAATTCCAAGTATATCTAACTACAGAGTCCCTTGATTTGGGGACTCTGCATTGCCTATAAAAGATAATGTGGAAACCTCCTTCCCATCATACGTGGACGCCCCCTTCTCATCATCTTCTCGTGCGGACGTTTCTTCCCCAGCGCGCTTGCCTCTGGTAAGTCCTGTTGGGGAGTTTGTTGAAAAATTATTTGCCCTAATCTTATTGATTTGATGATTACCAAAAGTCATGAGTATATTAAAAGATGTAATGAGTTTATTTACATGAGCAATGAATTTATTTAGAACAATCAATGAGAATGTTAAAGTATAACTTTAATCAATTTGAAAGTAACTTCAAGCTCCATGTTTAAGCTTTCAAAAAGAAATTTTATACTTATTTAATCAATGAGTTTTTGGAACATTTCTTGAATTGATTCCTAATGTCAATTTTATTATATTCAAGTCAAAAAATGATTTAAAATGAATCTGGAACGAATTTAAAGTCAATCAGAAAATTTCTGATTTTTGATACGTTCCGGAGCCGACTCTAGAGTTTCAGAGTCGACTCCACTCAGATACAGAAATGACTATCTGTCTCGAGTCGACCCCTGTGATTTCAAGAGTCGACCCCCGATTCTGTCGAGCCGACTCCATGACTGTGCGAGTCGACTCCGCTCAGACACCAGAGGTGTATTTTTCTGAGCACTTCGCGAGTCGACCCCAACTTTTCATGAGTCGACCCCCGACTGTCAGGAGTCGACACTTTATTTTGATGAGTCGACCCTTAACTTTCTGAAATTTCTATTTTTGGTATCACGACTTCGAGCCGACTCGGGAAAGCAGGAGTCGACTCCAGCAAATCTGGGCGAAATTTTTTCGAATGCCAACTCAGCGTCAACGGTAAGATTTTTAATTAACGGCTTTTTCTTTGTTTCTAACGGCTATATTTTTGCAGAATCTATAAATAGAGAAGCCGTTTTCAAATCAAAGAGAAAAAGAGAGATATTCATTTCAAGAGAAAAGAAAGAAAAATCAAAAAAAAGAGCTTCATTTGAAAAATCCGAGATTCAAAATAGAGTGAAAGAAAGAGTGTGAAATCAAAGGAAGCTCTTCTGTGCTCAAGCTCAACAATCCAAGGAAGCTTCAGAAGAAAATCCAAGAGCTATTCAAGAGCAAATCAAGAGATTTTCAACATTCAAAGAAAGAGGAAAAGCTCAAATCAACTCCAACATCATTCCGTGAAGAATCCGAGCTGAGGCCCGATTCTACACTTCAAAGGAGTTGAGGAAAAGAGAAAAGAAGAAAAGCTCAAAGCCAACCAATCTGCAAATCAGGCTTTTCTAAACCTTATTTTATATTTGTTTATCTGCTCATTAAGGAGCTTTGTAACTGAAAAACTCATATTTTATTCTTTGTGTCTAGTTCAATCTGGGGATTGAACTAGTGGAGGTAGTCTTACCTCGGTACAAGCTTGGTAAAGCTTGTGTTAGGGTTTTGTGCTGGTGAGCCCTTGAAAACCAGCTGGGTTCGTTGTGATCCCGGAAAACAACAAGTTTGAGTTGTGAGCTTGTAAAACAACTCTGCTGTAATCTAGGAGATTATAGTGTGGACCCAAGTGAATCTTGGGAGTGGACGTAGGTGTTGGATACACCGAACCACTATAAAATCTTTGTGTTTGCCGTGCTTTCATTGACTCTTCTCTATCTCTGTTTTATTCACTGCACTTGTAATTACATTGCTATTGCCTTCATTCTTATTAAGCAACATTTTTAAAAGGCTAATTTTTAAAGAACCCAATTCACCCCCCCCTCTTGGGTTGCCATCTGGGCCAACAATTGGTATCAGAGCTAGTGCTCATTAGATTTTGATCACACGATCAAGAGCTAAAGATCCAAATGGCAACACAAGTTGGATCATTTGCTGAAGGTCATTCTACGAATAGACCTCCACTGTTTAATGGTTCAAACTATTCATATTGGAAAGCTAGAATGAGGATATTCATTCAAGCTTCTGATTATGAGCTTTGGGGTGTTATAATTAATGGACCTAGTACACCCACACATGTTATGATGGCACTATTGTTCCTAAGCCCGAAAGGGACTGGAATGATAATGATAGGAAAATGGCACAGCTTAATGCTAAAGCCATGAATGTCTTATATTGTTCTTAGATGCTAATGAATTTAATAGAATCTCCACATGTAATTCCGCAAAGAGATTTGGGATAGATTAGAGGTTACCCATGAGGGTACCAACCAAGTAAAAGAATCTAAAATTAATATTCTTGTTCATAAATATGAATTGTTTAGCATGGAACAATCTGAAACCATTGCATGCATGTACACTAGATTTACAGATATTGTAAATGGTTTGAAAAGTCTTGGTAAGACATATACTAACTCTGAACTTGTTCGCAAAATTCTTAGGTCATTACCAAGATCATGGGAAGCAAAAATGACAGCAATCCAAGAAGCAAAGGACCTCAACACTTTACCCTTAGAGGAGCTTCTAGGATCTCTTATGACCCATGAGCTGACAATGAGGCAGCATGTAGAGGAGGACACAAGAAAAAGAAAGTAATTGCCCTCAAAGCTGCAAAAGAAGAAGAGAGCAGCAGTGATGATGATGATGATGATGATGAAGAGACTGCTCTCTTAGCAAAGAAATTTAAAAGATTTATGAGGAGAAAGAAACCCTTCCACAAGAAAAAATTTGGAGCTAAGTGGGAAGGAGAAAAGGATAAAAATAAGGACAAGGACAAAGAAAAGAGAAAGACCCCTTGACTGTTATGAGTGTAATAAACCGGGGCACTTTAGGAATGAATGTCCAAAATTGAAGAAAGCCTACAAAAAAAAAGAAGGCTTATGTGGCGACTTGGAGTGACAGCGAGGAATCTTCTTCCGAAGAAGAAGAACAAAAGGAAGTTGCAAACGTATGTTTCATGGCGGACGACAACGATGAGGTAAGTTCCGAAACCCTTGCGATGAATTTGCTTTTGATGAATTATTTGATGCTTTTAATGAACTTGTTGATTTCAAGGTTTTGAAAAAGAAATACAATTTTGAAAAATGAAACTTAACTTTCATTCAAGAAAAGGAAAATCTTAATAATGAAGTTAAGAAACTTAAATCTGAAAATAAAATTTTAATAAAAGAAAAAGAATCAATCTCTAATGAAAATGATAAACTAAGGAAAGAGGTTGAAAAACATAAGAACATAGTTGATAAGTTTACTTAAGTTCAACTAAACTAACATGTTATTAAATAGTCAAAAAGCAGTTTTTGACAAAGCTGGATTAGGATATAACACTTTAAGAAAACAAAAATCATTAAAAAATATTTTTGTGTGCTGGCCAAAGTAATTTTACATGCTTTAAATGTAATCAAAAAGGACATAAATCTTTGAATGTAAAATTCTAAAACCTAATAAAAACTTAAATTTAAAGGAAGAAAATATGGGTTCCGAAAGGAACAATATTTGTTGCTACTAACCATGAAGGACCCAAGAAAGCTTGGGTACCTAAACATAAAGTTTGATTCATTGCAGGAATGTCTTGTGGCCAAGAGATCAAAGAGAAAGTGGTATCTTGATAGTGGCTGCTCAAGACATATGACGGGTGACAAAGAAGAATTCATCACCCTTGAAGAAAAGAAAGGAGGAGTTGTTACATTTGGCGACAATGGTAAAGGCCAAATCTTGGGCCTTGGTAAATTCAAATAACTCCCTCCACATATTGATAATGTACTTTATGTTGATGGTTTAAAGCATAACTTAATTAGTATAAGTCAATTATGTGACAAAGGTTTTAAAGTATCATTTGAATCTTCTTTATGCACTGTAGCTAATTCCATTGATAATAGCATTGTTTTATTGGAAATAGAAATGGCAATGTATACTTGATTGATTTAGACAAATGTCTACTAATAATCATTGCTTAGTTGCTGATAATGCTAATATGAATGAGATTGGTTGGTTGTGGCATCGAAGATTAGGTCATGCAAGCACACACCTATTTCAAAACTAATTAAAATGGATTTAGTAAAGGTTTACCTAAATTAGATTTTGAAAATAACAAAATATGTGATGCATGTCAATTTGGAAAACAAACAAGAAGTTCTTTCAAATCTAAAAATGTTGTTTCAACTTCTAGGCCATTAGAGCTACTTCACATGGACCTTTTTGGACCAACTAGAACCACAAGTCTAGGAGGAAAGAAATATGGTCTTGTGATGTAGATGATTACTCTAGATTCACTTGGGTAATGTTTTTAGCTCACAAAGATGAGACTTTCTCGATATTCCTGAAATTCTTCAAGAAAGTCACAAATGAGAAAAACACTACCATAGTGTCTCTAAGAAGTGATCATGGAACTGAATTTGAAAATCACTTATTTGAAAGTTTTTGCAATGAAAATGGTATTAATCATAATTTTTCTGCACCTAGGACCCCACAACAAAATGGTGTAGTTGAAAGGAAAAATAGGACTTAGAAGACATGGCCCGTACCATGCTATGTGAAAGTAAACTCCCGAAATACTTTTGGGCGGAAGCTATTAACACAGCATGTTACATCCTAAATAGAGCCTTAATAAGACCTATTTTAAAGAAAACACCTTATGAATTATGGCATGATAGAAAACCCAACATTAAATATTTTCATGCATTTGGTTGTAAATGTTTTGTTCACAATAATGGTAAAAATAATTTAGGCAAATTTGATGCTAAATCTGATGAAGGAATATTCTTAGGATATTCAACAACTAGTAAAGCATATAGAGTATTTAACAAGAAAACTTTAGTTGTTGAAGATCCATTCATGTAGTTTTTGATGAATCTTTAGCAACTCGTTCGAAAATTTGATGATGAAGAAGATACAAACATAATTGAGAAAGATCTTGAAAAATTAAATATTGATGTATCTTTAGATCATGAACAAGACGCTAAAGATAATGATTCACCTAAGGATGATGATACTAACACTAATCATAATGATGTAGATCTACCTAGGGATTGGAGATATGCTTATAGTCATCCTAAGGAATTGATTATAGGTGATCCATCTCAAGGAATAAGAACTAGATCATCTATGAGAAATATTAGTAATCATCTTGCATTTGTATCACAAATTGAACCTAAAACTATTGAAGAAGCTGAAAAAGATAATAATTGGATGTTAGCAATGCAAGAAGAATTAAATCAATTCACTAGAAATAATGTATGGACCTTAGTTGAAAGACCTAAAAATCATTCTGTTATAGGATCAAAATGGATATTTAGAAATAAACTAGATGAAAATGGCATAGTAATTAGAAACAAAGCTAGATTAGTTGCAAAAGGATATAATCAAGAAGAAGGTATTGATTTTGATGAAACCTTTGCACCAGTAGCTAGATTAGAAGCCATTAGACTATTACTTGCATTTGCATGTCATATGAATTTTAACTTATTTCAAATGGATGTAAAAAGTGCTTTTCTAAATGGATTTATAAATGAAGAAGTATATGTAGAACAACCACCAGGTTTTGAAGATCATGAATTTTCAAATCACGTTTTTAAATTGCACAAAGCATTATATGGTTTGAAACAAGCACCTAGAGCTTGGTATGATAGATTAAGTAAATTTTAATTGAAAATGATTTTATAAGAGGAAATGTTGATAAAACATTGTTTTTGAAAAGAAAAGGTAAGATTTATTAGTAGTTCAAATATATGTTGATGATATCATTTTTGGTGCTACTAACAATATTCTATGTCAAGAGTTTGCTAAGTTGATGCAGGGCGAATTTGAAATGAGCATGATGGGAGAACTCAACTTCTTCCTTGGACTCCAAATCAAACAAAGCAAAGAGGGAATCTTTATCAACCAAACAAAGTACACAAGAGAAATTTTAAAGAAGTTTGGTATGGAATCAATCAAACCCCTCGGAACACCAATGAGTCCTTCATGCAAGCTGGACAAAGATGAAGAAGGTAAGAAGGTTGATCAAAATATTATCGAGGTATAATCGGATCCCTACTTTACTTAACTGCAAGTAGACCAGATATAATGTTTGTTGTTTGCTTATGTGCTAGATTTCAGTCTGAACCTAAAGAATCACACTTAATTGCTGTTAAAAGAATACTAAGATACTTAAGTGGAACTAAAAATGTAGGTTTATGGTATTCTAGAGACTCAACATTAAATCTGATTGCATACACTGATTCTGATTATGCTGGATGTAAGTTAGATAGAAAAAGCACAAGTGGTGCATGCCAATTCTTAGGAAGTAACTTAATCTCATGGTTTAGCAAAAAGCAAAATTCAGTTGCATTATCAACTACTGAAGCTGAATATGTAGCAGCTGGAAGTTGCTGTGCTCAAATCCTATGGATTAAGCGACAACTTGAAGACTATGGTATCACACTTGATAAAACACCTATAAGATGTGATAACACAAGTGCAATTAATCTAACTAAAAATCCAATTCAACATTCTAGAACCAAACACATAGAAATTAGATATCATTTTATAAGAGAACATGTTGCAAATAATGAAATTTGTCTTGATTATGTTAACACTGAAGAACAATTAGCAGATATATTTACAAAACCCTTAAGTGAAGAAAGATTCTGTTATCTTAGAGGAGAGTTAGGGATTTGTGATCCATTAGAATGAATTTGAAACCCCTAAGGAAAGTTTATCTAAAATTCTTTCAAATCCTTGATCTTTAAGGAAATCTTATCTAGAATTCACATCTAATTGATCTATTTAAATTCAATGATTATTTTATCAATTTTTATGATCAATTTCGGACACAATTTAGAAATTTCATGTTTTTGCTCTGAAATGGTCTCGGAGCCGACTCGGTGAGTATCGGAGTCGACTCCTGGTTTCTACTGAAACTCTCGGGTCGACCCCTTCTCGGTGCGAGTCGACTCCACTTCGGGATGGTTTTCTGTGACTGTCCGGAGTTGACCCCTTGCTTTGCGGGAGCCGACTCGAAGTGGTCCCAGTTGATTTATCTAGGGCAGAGTCAACTCGCCGTTCATTTCAAACTTCTCAATCTCTCAAATACTCTCTCCAAAACACTTCCAGACCTTCCAAATTTCCTAGAATCTCTGATTAACCCTTCCAATTGATCAATGGCCCCTAAAACTCGAGGTTCCAACCTTTGTGCAGCCGGTGTTAAGAGGAAGAGAGCCATGAGGAAGACCGTAAGGCGTCCGGTTCGTGAGCCATCACCTAGCTCGGATTCTACTTCGTCTTCTTCAACTCCAAATCCTTCTCCATCCACAGCTCCTTCTCAGGTAGATAGACTCGCTGATAGAATCATTACTACGGGAGAAAAGTGGATTTCGAATTGTTTGAGGCTGAGGGATTTCTTTTGGGAAGACAACTGATAGAGATGGGTTGGGAAAAGATCTGCTCCTTAGATTGCCCTACTTATCCTGCTCTTGTTAAGGAGTTTTATAAGAATCTATCTAGAGGAGATAATGGTCTTATAAGCTTTGTTAGAGGAAACCGTATCTCAGTGACTGTAGAGCTGCTGTCAAGACTGTTGGATCTATCCATGTCAGGAACTTCCACATTTTCTTCGGATGACAGAAGCCCAGCACTTTCTAGATTACTTAACCAGGAAGTTGTCAGTTTTGAGGAAGTTTTTGCCAATCAATTATCTTTAGAACTGAGACTGCTCCACAACATATGTAGTAGGATCCTTTTTCCAAAGATAGGGAGATTCGATTATGTATCAGAAAGGGATATTTTTGTGATGGATGCTATTGTAACGGGTAAGCCCATTAACCTTCCCAGTATGATTTTATGGTATATTGCTAACTGTGAAGGAAAGAGAAATCAAGCTTGCCCTATGGTATGATCCTCACTAAAATTTTTCAGAGCCAAGGGATTGTTATTTCTGATAGTGAGCCTATGAGGAACTTGAGACACAGATTTTTACAGCTTGGCCACTATACATAGGATGGGATTTGTTAAGAAGAACGGAAAATGGGAAAGGAAAGGGTTGGTAGAAGAAAGATCTGAGGATGCTGAGGCACTAGGACCATCGGTTAGACACTCTTCACCTGCACCTCCGAGCCCTCCTATTTCTGCACCTGCTCCTACCCCTGTTCCATTATTTGATCAAGCTTCATCTTCATCAGTTGGCTTTACAGAACTTCAGTTAAGGCAACTCAAAGGCCTTTTTGATGATCAGTCAGAAAAATTAAAATCAGAGTTTGAAATCAAGTTTATGAATCTCAAGGAAACTCTATATTCTTTGGATGACCGAATCACCAAAATAGAATCTACTCTCAGCACTTCTTCAGAGTCTTTAAGTGGAGATCTTAAGAACATATTTGAAGAACTTAAAGATATCTACGGTGATGGTGAAACTTATTCTAAATGCAACGCAGAGCTACAAGATAAAATTTTGACTGCTTGCACCTTTGTGGATGAGAGACTAAAAGACTATGTGAAGATACAGACTGATGGAATGAAAAACATAATTGATCATTTGACTAGGATTGTTAGGACTCATTTTTAATGTATTAGATATTCAGTCCTTGCAATGTATTGAAGTTAATGTTATGTTTTAAATTTTGGTATCAATGTATTAGACACTTTGATATATTTGACACTTTGATGTAATGAATTATTTTTTGAATACACAATGTATTTCTTCCTATTATCAATGAATGAATGATATTGTTAAATCAAATCTTGAATGAATGAATGATAATGTTTATTGCTTCTCTACCTTTTTGTTGATAACAAAAAAGGGGGAGAGTTTTATAGTTTTATAACTGTATATGCATATGGGAGAAATCAATTAATCAAATGATATTAAAATGATTGAATGAATGAGATGGGATATTTATTTACGTTTCATATGGGGAGCTACCTCATTCAGGGGGAGCCTAAGCCTTTTATGAAATCAAAATAAATTCGCAAATCATTCATGCATAAACTCATTGTTTTTGTCATCATCAAAAAGGGGGAGATTGTTGGGGAGTTTGTTAAAAAATTATTTGCCCCAATCTTATTGATTTTGATGATTACCAAAAGTCATGAGTATATTAAAAGATGTAATGAGTTTATTTACATAAGCAATGAATTTATTTAGAACAATGAATGAGAATGTTAAAGTATAACTTTAATCAATTTGAAAGTAACTTCAAGCTCCTTGTTTAAGCTTTCAAAAAAAATTTTATACTTCTTATAATAATCAATGAGTTTTTGGAACATTTCTTGAATTGATTCTTAATGTCAATTTTATAATATTCAAGTCAAAATAATGATTTAAAATGAATCTGGAACGAATTTAAAGTCAATCAGAAAACTTTTTGATTTTTGATACGTTTCGGAGCCGACTCTTGAGTTTCAGAGTCGACTCCACTCAGAGTACAGAAATAACTGGCTGTCTCAAGTCGACCCACGTAATTTCTTGAGTCGACCCCCGATTCTATCGAGCCGACTCCATGACTGTGCGAGTCGACTCCGCTCAGACACTAGAGGTGTATTTTTCTGAGCACTTCACGAGTCGACCCCAACTTTTCATGAGTCGACCCCCGACTTTCAGAAGTCGACACTTTACTTTTGATGAGTCGACCCTATAACTTTCTAAACATTTCTATTTTTGGTATCACGACCTTGAGCCGACTCGAGAAAAGCATGAGTCGACTCCAGCAAATCTGGGCGAAATTTTGCGAAATTTTTCCGAATGCCAACTCAGCGTCAACGGTAAGATTTTTGATTAACGGCTATTTTTCTTTGTTTCTAACGGCTATATTTTTGCAGAATCTATAAATAGAGGAGCCGTTTTCAAATCAATAAAGAAAAAAGAGAGATATTCATTTCAAGAGAAAAGAAAAGAAAAATCAAAAAAAACAGAGCATCATTTAAAAAAATCCATGATTCAAAATAGAGTGAAAGAAAGAGTGTGAAATCCAAGGAAGCTCCTTCTGTGTTCAAGCTCAAACAATCCAAGGAAGCTTCAAAAGTAAATCCTAGAGCTATTCAAGAGCATTTCAAGCGATTTTCAACACTCAAGAGAAGAGGAAAAGCTCAAATCAACTCCAACATACATTCCGTGAAGAATCCAAGCTGAGGCCAGATTCTACACTTCAAAAGAGTTGAGGAAAGAGGGAAAAAAAAAAAACTCAAAGTCAACCATCTGCAAATCAGGCTTTTCTAAACCTTATTCTTACATTTGTTTATCTGCTCATTGAGAAGCTTTGTAACTAAAAAACCATACTATTATTCTTTGTGTCTAGTTCAATCTGGGGGATTGAACTAGTTGAGGTAGTCTTACCTCGGTACAAGCTTGGTAAAGCTTGGGTTAGGGTTTTTGTGCTGGTGAGCCCTTGAAAACCAGCTGGGTTCGTTGTGCACCCAGGAAAACAACAAGTTTGAGTTGTGAACTTGTAAAACAACTCTGCTGTAATCTAGGGTGATTATAGTGTGGATCCAAGTGAATCTTGGGAGTGGACGTAGGTGTTGGATACACCGAACCACTATAAAATCTTTGTGTTTGCCGTGCTTTCATTGACTCTTCCTCTATCTCTGTTTTATTCACTGCACGTTGTAATTGCATTGCTATTGCCTTCATTCTTATTAAGCATACATTTTTAAAAGGCTAATTTTTAAAGAACCCAATTCACCTCCCCTCTTGGGTTGCCATCTGGGCCAACAAGTCCCCTGTCCATGCCTGGGAGAGAGAAGTTTAGAGAGAAAAAGTTAAAAAAAAGGGGGAGAACAGGGAGGAACCGGGTTACAGAACCCAGCTTCCTTCCCTGTGCTAACACAGGTTCAAGCCCGGTGGCATGCCCATCGCCTTGTCGGGCCTGAGCCCCGGCCGATAACCCCATCGGCACCGGGGGCAGCGTCCGGTGGGGTGCCGAAGGAGAGAGAGAGAGAAGAGAGCGGAGGCGGGAGAGAGAAGTGGCCTGGGAACAAATTACCGATGGTCCGATCCTTGGTTCGAGCCCAGCGGTGTGCTCGATGCTTCGCCGAGCCTGAGCCTTGGTCGGAGACCTCCACCGGTGCTGGGCGTGCATCCGGTGGAGGTCCGGCCGGCCATGGTGGCCGGCCATGCCGCCGGCGTGATTCTTGGCCACGGAAGATAGCGAGAGAGAAAGAGAGGAATAAAAGGGAAATTGGAGAGAGAGGAGGGGAGGTCGGCCGCGGCGATGGCCGGCTTTGGTCCGGCCAATGGTGGTCGGACCGATGCCAATTTGGCCAGATTTGGCGCCGGCACCGTGGAAGACACGCGAACAATGAAAGGAAAAAAAAAGAAGATTGAGTGATGAATTGATGAGAGAGAGAGGGTGGGGGAAGATGGCCGCGGTGGCGGCCAGCCATGGTCCGGCCAACGGCAGCCGGACCGCCTCCAATTTGGCTGGCGGCGGTCCTGGCCGCCGGCACGGCTCTCACCTCCTCTATTTCAGAAGAACAGAGGAGCGGGGGGGGTAATAAGGAGTAATGGGCCGTTGGGCCGTTTAGTTTTTGGGCCCTGTTGGGCTGTCTCTGGAGCTTGTTTGAGCAGCGTTTTGGGCCCTGTATCGGTCCGAGAATGGCAAAGTGAATATATGGCCCGAATCAGGATTGATTCTAGTTTTAGGGATAATTTTATTTTCCTATTTGGGTGTATACATTGAGAGATATTCAAGCCCAAAGTTGGCCCATGAAGTGGTTTGGGTAGAGTTTAAGAATTATTTTATAATTTAGATTTTAGAAAATTAATAATGAAAATGATTCTGTAGGTTCTCAGGTGTCCAATTAGCTGGGTTATCAATTGAAATTCATGTACTGTGGTAAGTAAGTCAAGTATTATAATTTTATAAATTATTTAATTTATGAACTGTGAACTTACAGTTAAATATAATTATGTTAATTTGGAAAAATCATGTTATTACTATGATAATATGTAATTATGATAATGACAGTAAACTTTATGTGTCGTCGCGGTTCTCACATGACAGATTATCACATGACAGATTATCACATGACAGATTATTACATGACAGATTCCCACATGACAGATTCTCACATGACATATTATCATATTATCACATGACAGATTATCACATGATAGATGACAGAATACTGGTACCAGGACCCTTCATCTTAGGGGATATTTAAGAGTGCTACACATGATGTGTATTGTAGGGCCGTGGGATACATAAAGAAAAATAATGATAGTATAAATAATGTTTTGTTTACATCGCATATATTCTAGTAATTGTTATTGAATTAAGTTTCAAATTAATTGATCTGATGACATGAACTTGATGATAGTCTGATAAGTGAAATTTTGAAATTATATTAGGCTTACTTATTGAGTGTGAGCTCATAAAATTCTCATAATGTTTTTTAGAGCCTCAGGAATGAAGAAGGATAATTGAGATAGAAGGAGTTTCTATTAAGAAGACTTAGTTTTATTATATTGATTTAGTTCAGATTTGCTTGTGTGTAGGGCAGATAGCCCAAGACTGATAATTATGGTTTGTAATAAATCATGGATATGAAATTTGCTTTATATTGATTTATGTGATGAAGTTTAAGACGCCTTGCATGCCTGGCATGCGGCGGGTTGTCATCCTAGTTCAAATTTTGGGACTAGGACGTGACAAAGATATATCGCCATATACGGCTTCGTCATAAGTCTATAAGACAACATAAGAAAAATGATGTTATCTCTTTAGAATTTGTCAAATCTAAGAAGAATTTAGCAGATCAATTAAAGGGATTATCTAGGAGTGAGTCCTAGATTCATCAAGGGGGATGGGGCTTAAGCCCATTATTTGGTCACCAGCAGTGGATACCCAACCTCTATGATTGGAGATCCCATGAATGAGGTTCAATGTGGTAGAAACGAAGCTGATTGAGTGATCGTGTTAGAGCATAAATTTTGAAAATATTTTTTCAACCCATCCCTATGATGAGTGCTCTTATAAAGTGAGTGACAAAGTAAATTTGTGTAAGGTTGAGTGATTCTCTTAATGGATCCAAGGTAGGTTATCTATAGAGTATTAGTCACAAATACCCTTGGAGGATTCACCTATATGAGAATTGTCATATTAGGCCGTGACTAAAGGTTTGGGCTAACCTTAAGAAATTCTCATGAAAAATCAAGATACTAAGCGCAAGGCCTTTAATATGCGCTGACCGCTTAAACCCAATTGATTCATGCTGTGTGTATGATTAGTAGAAGTCTGAGTCAAGGACCTAGTTCAAGGTCTAATCCACTATGGTTCCTATACAATCAACGCTAAGTGAGACACCTCACCCATTGCACGCCCTAAAATTTTTGGTATATTAATATTAATATTTATTTTATTTTAGTTTATTTTATTTTTTAAAACTTTTATGAAGGATTGTTAACTTTGAGCATTTGAAAAAGTTAAAAAAATATATAAATAAACTTTAAAGGACCCACGCAAGCTTTTAAAGCTCGCATGGGACGTTATACGCTCGGCGAGCGTTCTATGATTTAATTTCTAGAAACGCTTTTCCTTCCGTTGATTAATTTCCTTATGCTATTGGTTGCAAACTGTTGTCCATGCACTGCGTTACAGTGACTGGTGGCATATGTTTTTTCAAGGAGGTGGTTGCCATATTGTTTCAGAAAGCTTATGCTGGTGGTACGGCAATGAGAAAGTTATTATGCCAATAAGACCAGTATGAGTTAGGAGTTGTGTAGCAGAGCAGTTACGATTGTTCTGATAGGACTTACGATTATATTAGCAGACTTTAAAGTAGTTTTGTTAGCAGATTTAGTATAAATTTAGTATTGCAAGGTGTAATAGTAGATTTGACTAGAAGAACAAAGAGTTAATTAGCAAACAGATCACAGCAAGTTCTCAAAGAGGAAAAAAAAGAAAACAAAAAGTTAAGTAATATACATCAATGAACATAGAAGCAATAAACTTGAAATTACAGAACAATCAAGCCAAAGCAAGATGCTAAGACTATTAATGAAATAAGATAAGCATGAAGTTTGCACAACGATTTAAATCTTAAGTGGATGTAGAGCAGAGAAAATGATGAACCAACGAAGGCAGTTCCATCCGGCCGCCTCCCCTTTGACCTAACAAAGGATCCGAATCTACTCTCTCGCTATCTTCTACCTCTTCTACTTGCATTGAAGTTGACAAATAATGAGTGATTTTGAGCTAGTCTTCATCCCTCCCTCCGCTTAGTCTCCCTTGAAGCCTCCTCTCCAGTGGGGAACAACCGTGAACCAACTATTAAGCATGAATTTAGTTTATATGACTGTAAAAAGAATGTGCACTGTGAGCGATTCAGAAGTGGATGATGAGATTTTAAAGAGTAAACAGAGAAATGTAATAAATTTTAAAACTGATGGACCTTAAAAAAAAAAGCGTCGGTATGGACAAATCATAGCAAGAAGGGACAACTAAAATAATAATAAAAACCAGAGTGGAAGTAAAAATTGAAAATACCTTTTAGTTCTCCACTTCACCACATGGTGATGGATGGATGCGAGGAATTTAAACTTTAACATCTCTGTTTTGATGTTCCTGGATCATGTTCTTAACATCATTATGTTAAAAAAAAGTCTAGCGCATCTTTTGAACTATGATTTAAACTTTAAATCTATAAAAATACAAAACTGTTAACATATTTTTCTATTGGAAAAAATTTAAAAGCAAAGAAATTGCAGCGGAAACAAAAAAATAAAGAGGGAAGGTGACGCACCAACAAAGGTAGTTCACCACTAGATGGAGCTGAAGTCGACACTACAATTGTGACCAATGCAGCATGCTAACCTAAATAGACCAAAAAATTGGCAACCAAGGTACATATTTTGCTGCTTTCTTCTCCATCTTCAGCCTCCCTTCTATCCTCTTCCTCTGATCCATCTTCTTCTAGCATGATCCTATGCTCCTAGATATGAGCAATCTTGTGCCAGTCCTCTCCCGTCTCCCTCTTGCAATGCTTTGCTAGTTGGGGGCAACCGAAGATTAATAAGTATTGGAGTGCAGTGAGTTCTCGCAGGCCATCTGGCAGCATTGCTAATTTGGGACATCTCCAAATATGCAGCTCGCGTAGTGAGGTGATGCCTCCTATCCACTCTGGCAAAGCAGTCAACTCATCGGCTCCTCCTATTCTAAGAGATCGGAGGGCAGTGAAGAAGGGGGTTGGCTTCTGTAGCTTCCTTCCTTCCCAGTTTAGACTATGATTTTTGAAAGCACATAAGCAAAGGGTATGGAGGGAGGGCAGGTATTTAATACCCTCTGGCAAACTGGTTAGCTCATCAAAAGACAGAATTTGTAGCTGTTCAAGGCTGATGGAACGTTGCAGCCCATCCAACCACTCAGAAAAGATGATGACGATACTCCGCGTAAGTATAACTTTTTAAGTTTGAACAATCCTGCAATCGTCTTTTATTGCAAGCTCCTCTACAGAGCATGGGATACATGGCTGCACTATCAATTTGGGACATGATATTATAGATAACTTGGTAAGGTGAAGAAAGGTTGTCATCTTTCTCCCCGCTACTGTTGGTTCTGTATTCCATTCTTCCAAATTAGGCATTTTCTTTAAATACAACACCTCCAGCGATGGAAATGCACTGCCACCAGTACCATCCCCATAAAACTCCTCTCCGATTCTCCTTATGGCACACATTCCAACCATATTGAGTTCCTTTAGTAAAGGCAATTGACCAAGTGGTAGAAGGCAGCCACACCTCTTGAGCCCCAACAAATGGAGCTCGACCAATTTTAATAAAGAAGATGGCATCCAAGTAGGTAATCTTCTGCCCATGTAATTATGTATTATCAACTCTTTCAGATTATCATGAGGTCTGAGCCTCTCAAGCACCTCTTCTACCACATTAGTAGATGATGGTTCTTGTGTCTCATCAAAGCCTTTTTCCCATTGAAGCTCCAGGCGATCCAGTCTCTTCTTTATCTTTAGGTTTGCTTGCATGGCTTCATTTGGATCCTTCACATGCTGTAGACCTCTAATTTCCAAGCTACCTTGAATAGAGTTTAGATGTTGGAGCTCCATGATAGTACGCCCATTCTCCTCAGCAACAGCGAATATTCCTAATGTCTGAAGGTTAGTCAATTGGCCCAGTCTATGAGGGATAGAAGACATATTCTCATATCCTGATATATCCAAGTGTCTGAGGTTGATTAGGCTGCTTATATCTTTAGGTAGCTCTTGTAGTTTGCGACAATAACTGAGATTCAATGTCTGCAAATTGTAAAGTGTAGATATAACTTCAGGCAATTCTTGTAGTTATGCACAACCATTGAGATTCAATATTTGCAAATTGTAAAGTATAGATATGCCCTCAGGCAATTCTTGTAGTTTTGCACAATAACTGAGATTCAATGTCTGCAAATTATAAAGTGTAGATATGCCCTCAGGCAATTCTTGTAGTTCTGCACAATAACTGAGATTCAATGTCTGCAAATTGTAAAGTCTTGTGATCGATGTAGGTAATGTTGTGATGCTAGAATGTGATAAGTCAAGAAGCCGTAGATGCTTTAACTTGCTTATTCCATCCGATAACTTCTTGATTTTATAACCATTTAAATCTAATGCATGCAACTGAGTGAGATTTTTTGTTACATTGAATATAAATTCATGCATATTGAACATAAATTCAGGCATACCAAGATATCTGGAATGCAACAAAACAAGTGATCTCAACTTTTGTGCTTCGCAAATAGTCTTTAAAGGGTTTGATGATAATCATTAACTTTAATTAATAAATGTCGGCATCCAGATGGAATGTTTTCCTTGCCCTTCTCTATGAACCAAGATTCATCCTTTGCAAGTGAACATGCAAGATCATGAACTAAATCATGCATCATGCATATATCCAAATTATTGTAGGCATCCATTTCAACATCTTGAAAAAATGACCTTTGCCACAGATTATTGAAGTATTGCTTACCAATATCCTCTGCATGTAAAGAAGTTTCTGATGTATCAATGAGTCCTTCAGCCATCCACAATTGAATCAATGTCTTTATTTCAAATATATGATCTTTTGGGAACATGGAGCAATAAGTGAAACACCGCTTCAAGGGTGAAGGTAAATGATCATAACTCAACTTGAGTACAGGTAAAATTCCAATGTCGTCGATGGGTAACTTCCAAATATCATCATCTCTTATAGCTTGCCACTCAACCTTTCCTCTTTTTGAACTCATTAAACTTCCAAGAGCCTTTGCTGCCAAAGGAAAACCTCCACACTTTTTAATAATTTCTTTTCCAATTTCCACCAATTCCGGATTCTCCTCCTCCTTCTCAAACCTAAATGCCCTTTTTCTGAATATGGTCCAACAATCATCGGATTGTAACTCTTTCAATCTGTAAGGTGAGACAGTTCCAATCATACGAGCAACATTTTCAGAGCGTGTTGTTACAATAATTTTGCTTCCTAGATTGGCCTGATTGAACAAAGGTTTTATTAGTCTGTCCCATTTGTCCCATTCTGACTCCTTTTCCATCCATAAATCATCTATGACCAAAAGAAATTTCGTTGTTCTCATTTTTTCTTGCAAGAAAGATAAGTTGGTGTCCAAATTCAGGCATGATCACTAGGTCCCCCTTTAACCTCTTCGATCATTTTCTGCAAGACCACTTTGACATCAAAATTTTCACCCACACACACCCACATTCGAAGCTGATCAAATTTCTTCTTAATTTTATCCTTGTTGTACACAATTTGAGCAAGGGTGGTCTTTCCAACTCCACCAAGGCCAAAGATGGGAAGGACAGAGATGTTTTTCTCATTGTCTCTGTCAATTAAGAATTTCATGACCTCCTCCTCATCTTTATCTCTTCCATAGATTTCAGATTCAACCACTAATGAGCTGGTCTCACGGTCGTTTTTAAGAACTTGTGAGCTAGATTTGCTTAGCAATTGAAAGCGCTTGCTCTCCTGGTCTATGGCATCCAATCTCTTTGTAATCTCTTTTATCTTGCTGGCCATCTTATATCAAAATAAAATTGAATTGTTTGAAGAGAAGAAGTCACGAACCTTTCCAGCCATGCGATCGCATCCCTCCATTCTTCGCTGTAGTGCTTTGGTCTCAAACTCTTCCACCACATCTTCTACATCGAGAGCCTCATCTCTGAGCTGCCTCAGCCAACGTTGCAGATTTAAGTCGGTGATGGATCTGCTCTCGGCATCATCAAGCCCATTCTGGACCGTTGTTAACATCTCCTGCAGATTCTCCAAGTTGGCGTAAACACTCCTCAGCGCTCCCAACTTCTTCACCACGCTATCCATGATAGGTCTAGCAGTTGCTACAACTAATTTTTCCATGGTTTCTGATGATGCTCAATCACCTCTCCTGGACGTCGGGAATGGAGGTGCTTCTCGAATCCTCGCCTTGCCGGGTTGCCTGCAAAGAAGTCCTGAGACCAGGGGGTCTCCAGTGGGACCCTCCAACGGCCAAGTTAGTGACTGAGGCCATAGCTCAAGAGGGGCTCGAGAGAGCCCTTTTTAGTACAGAAAGAGGGGTCTCAGGGCGGAGGGATTCCTTTATGGATGCTGAGATGGCGATTTTGGGGGTTATCGTGCATACCTGTTGGTGAGTGAATTCATCTTTTTATAGGGGTTGATCCTGGCATGATCATGGAGAATTGCGTGAGTCAGAATGTCTGCTGAGCCCTTGCATGAATCTGGGTTGGTAAGCGAGCGACATCCCATCAGCCGGCAGGGCTGTCAGGCGGCGAGCGTCGGTGTTGTCGGGCGGCACTGTCGGGCGGTGCGCGTCTGGTGTTGTCGGGCGGCGTGAGTCAGAGAGGCGATTCCTGAACCGTTGGGGCTAATCTGGCAGGAACTAGGGAATCCAGTCTTATCAGGGCTGAGCTTGGTCGACCCGAGATGGCTGGGGCCCATCCCGTTGGCAAGGCAGTGCCGGGGCGGGGCCGACTCGACAGACTCAGAGACGTCGGGGCTGAGTCGGGCCGGCCTGGGATGGCCTTGGCCGACTCGATGGGGACTGAAGATGCCGGGGCTAAATCGGGCCAGCCTGGGATGGCCTTGGCTGACTCGGCGGGGACTGGAGATGCCAGGGCCGAGTCGGGCCGGTCGGGGATGGCCTTGGCCAACTCGGTGGGGACTGGAGATGCCAGGGTCGAGTCGGGTTGGCCGGGGATGGCCTTGGCCGACTCGGCGGGGACTGGAGATGCTGTGGCTGAGTCGGACCGGCCTGAGATGGCCTTGGTCGACTAGGCGGGGACTGGAGATGCCGGGGCCAAGTCGGGCCGGCCGGGGATGGCCTTGGCCGACTCGACGGAGCTGGAGATGCCAGGGCGACTCGGGCCGGCCTGGGATGGCCTTGGCCGACTTGGCGGGGACTGGAGATGCTGGGGCAGAGTCGGCCAGCCGGGGATGGCCTTGGCCAACTTGGCGGGGACTGAAGATGCCAGGGGCGGAGTTAGGCCGGCCTGGGATGGCCTTGGCTGACTCGGCGGGGACTGGAGACATCGGGGCTGAGTCAGGCCGGCCGGGGATAGACTTGGCCGACTCGGCGGAGCTGGAGATGCCGGGCCGAGTCGGGCCGGCCTGGGATGGCCTTGGCCGACTCGGCGGGGACTGGAGAAGCCGGAGCCGAGTCGGGCTGGCCTGGGATGGCCTTGGCCGACTCGGCGGGACTAGAGATGCCGGGGCCGAGTCGGGCCAGCCTGGGATGGCCTTGGCCGACTCGGCGAAGCTGGAGACGCCGGGGCCGAGTCAGGCCGGCCGGGGATGGCCTTGGTCAACTCGGCAGAGCTAGAGACGCTGGGGCCGAGTCGGGCCGGCCTGGGATGGCCTTGGCCAACTCGGCAGGGACTGGAGAAGCCGGGGCCGAGTTGGGCCGGCCGGGGATGGCCTTGGCCAACTCGACGGGACTGGCCAAGTCGGGCTGGCCTGGGATGACCGTGCTATGGCCGAGTCGGGTCGGCCTGGGATGGCCTTGGCCGACTCGGCGGGACTGGAGACGCCGGGGCCGGCTAGCTTGGACACGTCGTGCGGCTGGGAAGATGTCGGGGCCGCTTGGGAGGATGCTGGGGTAGGCTTAGCTTGGACACGCCAGGGCCGGCTGGGATGTGCCAGGGCCAGCTAGCTTGGACACACCGTGGCCGATTGGGAAGATGCCAGGGCCGCCTAGGGAAGTGCCGGGGCCTTCTAGCTTGGACACGCCGGGGCTGGCTGGGAAGTCGGGGCCGGCTAGCTTGGACATGCCATGGCCGGTTGGGAAGATGCTGGGGCAGGCTTAGCTTGGACACGCCGGGGCCAGCTGGGATGTGCCAGGGCCGGCTAGCTTGGACATGTCGTGGCCGGTTGGGAAGATGCCGGGGCCGCCTGGGGAAGTGCCGGGGCCGCCTAGCTTGGACACGCTGGGGCCGGCTAGCTTGGACATGCCGGGGCCGGCTGGGAATGTGCCGGGGCCGCCTGGCTTGGAGAGTCCGGGGCCGGCTAGAAACTGGGGCCGCCTAGCTTTGAGACGCCGGTGTTGGCAGGTGTCGGCCTTTGATATGCCGGCCTTGGAGGCCGATGCTGGAGACAATGCTAGAGGCTGACGCTGGAGGCCGATGCTGGAGGCCATCGCTGGAGGCCGACGCTGGCGGCTGGTGCTGGAGTCTGTCGGCCTTTGGGATCCTATGATTCCATAATTGTTTTTAACCATATCATTGTTTGTCCTATGATTCCATAATTGATCAAATCAATTGGGCTTAACTACAATGGTGTCTAGAAAGGTGCGATCATGGTTTTTAATTGCTCCATTCGCTGCCTGGGAAAACCCATTCAATGGGATCGAAGGGTATGCTAAATAGGACCCCATTGATCAGCTGATCTGGCCATTGTTAAGGAAAGCTCTTAATTGATTAGATCAATTAAGGTTAATCAGGATGGTAGCAATTGATTTGGTCACATGATTAGGGTTCCATATTAGATAGTGATCAGGATCCTAATTTGATTAGGAGTCCCAATCATAAGATTGGATCTTATGAAATTTAGGTTAATTGAAATTAATCTAAAATTCACATATAGGATATGTAACCTAGCATGATACAAATGTTGTACATGCATGATGGGACCTAAATGCGCTAAATCCCTCCACGAATATTAAGTCATTAGCCTTCCATTGTTCACATGATACAAAATCATTAGGGCATGAGATTTGTTGTGCCATAGCCAAGATCAAGTGAACCTATGAGGAGTTGATTGGGGAACAATGGGTTGACTTAACTAGGTTAGCTGGCATAATTGGCCATAGTCAGGGTCAGTCTAATCTAGAGGCAATGTTTAGGGTGATCACATCAGATGTGATTGACAAGGCAATGTCCCCTAAATGATCTAGGAGTCACATTTGATGTGATTGATACAAATCTACCTAATTTGGCTTACTAAGATTTGTTGTGCCATAGCCAAGGTCAAGGTAAGTCAATTTGAGGGTCCTAGCCCACTAGAAAATTATTTGATAATTTTTGAGATTAATAGAGAGGGCTATTGAGCTCGATAAAATAGTGGAGAAATCGATTTAATTAAAAAATTTTAACATTTCCATATTAAATCGATGATTTGCATTCATAAAAATTGACTCGTTCTATTTTTTTCCCAGTTATTAGAGACACCATGAGTGTGAACATCAATCTCAGAGGTATCCTAGAATCCAACAAGCTAACCGGACCTAATTTTCTGATTGGCTAAGGAATATCAAGATCGTTCTACGATCTGAGAAAATCCTATATGTCCTTGATGAGGCAGCACCAGAGGTCCCACCTGCGGATGCTTCAAATGAAGTTCTTCTGGCATACAATCGGCATAGAGATGCTGAAGAGATGGCCACATGCTTGATGTTGGCATCTATGTCACCAGATCTTCAAAAACAGCATGAGCATTTAAATGCTCATGAGATTTTGATGCACCTGCAAGAGTTGTTTGGTGCACAATCTCGCTATGAGAGGTTTCAAACCTCCAAAGAGCTGTTTCAGTGCAAAATGACTGAGGGTTCATCAGTGGGTGAACACGTGCTGAAAATGATCAATTTGATTGAGAAGTTAGCGCGATTGGGTTTCGTAATGGACCATGAACTGAGTATCGACTTGGTTTTACAGTCATTGCCTCCTAGCTATTCGCATTTTGTGTTGAATTTCAACATGAACAGACTTGAGGCTACATTGCCAGAGCTTGCAAATATGCTGACTAATGCTAAGCCTAGCATCAAAAAGGATAAAGGGCAATTGATGTTGTAGAATCTTCAGGCACTCAGAAGAAGCGTCTGAAGAAGAATAAGGCCCAAAAGGCCAAGACAACCAAGCGAACAAAAGGCATTAAGAAGAATATAGCCAAGAAGGATGCAGCCAAAGGAAAATGTCACTTCTGTAACAAGGATGGGCACTGGAAGCGTAACTGCAAGGCTTATTTGGCAAGTCTAAAAGAAAAGAAGCATACTGATGCTTCAACATCAGGTACATTCATAATTGAGATGTATTCTTCTATTACTTCTTATTCCACTTGGGTATTGGATACCGGTTGTGGGTCTCATATTTGTACTAATATGCAGATGATAAGAAACAGTAGAAGACTGGGAAAGGATGAAGTGATCTGCGCATGGGAAATGGAGCAAAGGTTGCTGCATTAGCTGTAGGAATTTGCTTTTTATCTTTGCCCACAGGGCTTGAAATAGAACTTAGTAATTGTTACTTTGTGCCAAACATAACAAAGAATATCATATCTGTTTCATGTTTAGTAATGAATGGGTATTCTTTTGAAATTGGAAATAAAGGTATTTCTATTTTTGGAACAAAATGTTCTTTGGTTCTGCTAAATTGTTCAATGGAATTTATGTTCTTAATCTTCAAGCCCCTATTCTCAATATTGAATCAAAAAGATTAAAATCAAATAATTCTAGGGATTCATACCTATGGCATTGTCGTTTAGGCCATGTAAATGAAACTCGTTTAACGAAGTTACATAAAGATGGATACTTGGGCTCATTCGATTGGGAATCGTTTGAGGAATGAGTCATGCTTACTTGGCAAGATGACCAAGTCACCTTTTACCGGAAAAGGCGAGCGAGCAACTGAATGTTTGGGTTTAGTACATTCGGATGTATGTGGACCCATCAACATTCAAGCCATAGGAGGTTTTTCTTATTTCATCACGTTCATAGATGACCATAGTAGATATGGTTATGTATATCTGATGAAGCACAAATATGAAGCCTTTGAAAAGTTCAAAGAATTTAGATGTGAAGTAGAAAAAAAAATGACAAGAGTATTAAGATACTTTCGATCAGATCGAGGTGGTGAATACTTAAGCCATGAGTTCATAGATTATTTGAAGGAGAATGAATTCTTCCTCAATGGACTCCTCCTGGTACACCACAGCATAATGGTGTGTCAGAAAGGAGAAATCGTACACTGTTAGACATGGTACGTTCCATGATGAGCCTTGCAGATCTTCCAAAAATGTTTTGGGGTTATGCGCTAGAAACTGCCGAATATACCTTAAACCGAGTTCCATCTAAATCGGTCAACTCCACTCCCTATGAGATATGGTATGGAAAGAAACCATCCCTTAATCATTTAAGGGTTTGGGGCTATTACGCTTATGTGAAGCGTAATGAATCAGACAAGCTAGAAGCTAGATCTGATAAATAATTTTGTGGGATATCCAAAACAAACAAAAGGATATTACTTCTACCACCCACTTGAGAAAAATGTGTTTGTCTCAAGACATGCCATATTTCTAGAGAATGAGATTCTCACAATGGGTAGTGGGAGTAAGATTGAACTTAGTGAAGCTCAAGAACCACAAATTATATTAACCCATTAGATGGAATGGAGCATATGCCGAATATAGTGGGAGTTGAGCAGGAGACTCAACCCACATTCAGGCAGACGTTGCATGAAAAGCAATAGGTGGCTCCAAGTACACACCAGCTACGTAGATCTAGTAGGACAATTTGCATCCCTAAGAAATATGCATTTCTTATAGAGGATGATGAGCCTACCAACTACAAGGAGGCAATGTCTAATATTGACTCTGAGATGGCTTGAGGCCATGAAATCTGAGATGGACTCCATGTATGACAACCAGGTATGGACCTTGGTTGATCCACCTGAAGGGGTAAAACCCATTGGGTGCAAATGGGTTTTCAAGAAGAAGACCGACATGGATGGTAATGTGATTACCTATAAGGCAAGGCTAGTTGCAAAAGGTTACAAGCAAAGACAAGGTGTTGACTTTGATGAAACCTTTTCACCTGTAGCCATGCATAAGTCCATAAGGATTTTGCTTGCAATAGTAGCATATTTTGACTATGAGATCTGGCAAATGGATGTCAAGACTGCCTTCCTAAATGGAAATTTAGAGGAGGATGTGTATATGACACAACCAGAGGGTTTTGAATCCATAGATCCTAAGAAAGTGTGCAAGCTACAAAGGTCTATTTATGGACTTAAGCAAGCCTCTAGAAGTTGGAACATCCGATTTGATGTGACAATCAAAGAGTTTGATTTTATCAAAAACGAGGATGATCCATGTGTGTACAAGAAGGTTAGTGGGAGTGATATTGTTTTCTTGATATTATATGTGGATGACATATTATTAATAGGAAACAATGTATCCTTCCTTAAAGAAGTGAAGGATTGGTTGTCAGGTAAATTCTCCATGAAGGATTTGGGAGAAGCAGCCTATATACTTGGTATAAAGATCTATAGAGATAGATCTAGAAGGTTGCTTGGATTGACCCAATCCACGTACATAGAGAAGATGCTAAAGCGGTTTAGCATGGAGGAATCCAAGAAGGATTCTGCCAATGTCGCATGGTGTACATCTCTCCAAGGACATGAGTCCTAAGACCCAAGAAGAAAGAGAGTACATGGATAGGATACCATACGCATCACAATTGGATCCATTATGTATGCGATGCTATGTACGAGGCCTGATGTTTCTTATGCCTTGAGTATCACGAGTAGATATCAAGCAAATCCTGGTGAGAAACATTGGATGGCAGTCAAGAATATCCTTAAGTACTTGCGAAGAACTAAGGATATGTTCTTGGTTTATGGAGGACCCGATCTTATAGTTCGAGGTTACACGGATTCTAGTTTTCAGTCTGATGGAGATGATTATAAATCACAATCAGGCTATGTGTTCACACTCAATGGTGGTGCAGTCAGCTGGAAGAGTTCCAAGCAGGAGACGATCGCCGACTCTACAACTGAAGCCGAGTACATTGCAGCATCAGATGCAGCTAAAGAAGCAGTTTGGATCAAAAAGTTTATCACTGAACTTGGAGTGGTTCCAAGCATTGTTAATCCAATATTCTTGTATTGTGATAACAATGGAGCTATTGCGCAAGCCAAGGAGCAAGGTCTCATCAGAGGTCCAAACATGTACTTAGAAGATATCATGTAATTAGAGAAATCATTGGACGAAATGATATAAAAATAGAACGAGTCCCCATGGATGACAATATTGCCGATATGTTCACTAAAGTCCTGCCGCAGCAGTCATGCTGAGTCACTTGGTATTAGATACATGGGTGATTGGCTCTAGTGCAAGTGGAGATTGTTAGTGTGTGCCCTAGATCCAATTGGATAAGATGCTAGTTTGTACACATTTCTTTATGAATGCAAATCAAATTTATTGGTTTCTTTATCTATCAGGTATTTTTCATATATATATTAGATATATTTTACCTATGAGATAAAGTCCAAAAGAATGCGAACTGTGCATATGGAATTTGTAATAGAGATTACAAATTGTGAGATCCAAAATTGCACATTATGATTCGATTCTTTAAACTTCCTAGTCGATGCGTAGACAGGATTGGACACTGTCGAATGCTATTGAGACTAACACACATTGCATATCTTCACCCTTGTGGTGTGCAGCTGATCTTGCAAGTTGAAGTATGAAGATACTTGGATATGGTGTGTGGATGTTCGTTATTGTAACGATACATTGGATGATCCGCACAGAGATCCCATATGGATATTCTATATAGTGTCGATGGTTGATCTTTGATGACGGTGGTACGAGTGATCCTTTGACTTAAGATCTTCATTGCACCTTATGTGTGGAATATCATGCTTTGATGACATGCAAACGTCGCTCTAGCCACGGGTGGCAAATATGGTGTCGATTGGGTATGATATGAAGCACATGAAGGTGGTATTTGATCAAGATAGGATTCGTCTCCCTTGATAGAAAGGGTTATATCCCACGGCCACTTGATGGATTAAATTGACTGTTAAATCCTTGCAAGGTTGAGTTGGAATTCAAAATGGTTTCGAAGTTCTAATTCATATGAGTCAATTTTTCTGAGATCAAGTAAACAAAGATCAATTATATGGTTGGCACATTCCATACCACTGATTGATCTAGGATATGTGACGAAGGGATTGAATCGTACGGTAACCGTTCATGGACGGGTGTTGATGACCACATCAACAAACCCTTAACACTTGGGTGGTCATGATGCTTTGCTAGAGGCCGCTTATGATCTATGATCATAGATTCTTTGACTTAATCAAAGAGTTGATTATATAAAGAATTGACTTGGACAAGGTGTTGATCAAGTCATCCTTAGGGTCAATATTAGGGGCATGATTATTACCAACGTGTCAAGGGACCTAATGGGTCACACACACTAAGAAAATTTTGGATGAAGTTAAAATGGGAATTAAGTTGGACTTAATTCAAATGAGATAACCAATAAATTAGGATTAGGTTTGACTCAATCTTAATGAGAGAACATGAAATTGATGAATAGGATTCATTATAGAGAAAAGAATTTTTTGTTCAAAAGAGAGACCTTTTGTACATGAGATGTACATATGAAATCCATTAATTAGGCTTGATCCATGTGATGGATGGCTTAGATTAATTGAGATTAATAATATGGTATTTAATTGGGTCCATATGATGGTATGATTTGATTCATGGAAACCTAATTAAACCGAGGGTTGAGATCGTGCCAAGTGGAGGATGGATCCATGCCCATGTGATGGACATGACCCATCTCCACGTCATGGAGGAGTGAACCCCATGATTTGGGGCGTTGTTATGAAGCCAAATTCAAGGTTGCGACGTTGGTTTTATGGGATAACCAATTTCCTAATTTTTAGGGATGTGATTTGGTGGTTGTAATCTTATCATTATCATGATAGAAAATATCCTAAATTTGTTAGGATAATTGTTATCAACTTGATAAGGTTGAATGGTTAGGTGGTTGTGATAAAATTTTTTTTTATGGAACCACACAACCTCCTTTTCATATATAAAAGGAAGAGAAATACCCCCTTCGAGAGAGACACCGAACTCCTCTCTTCTCTCTCTCTTGGATGCCTAACACCTCCTTTCTCTATCTAAAATGTCCTTTCTCTCTCTAGGATGTCCCTTTCTCTCTCTTGATTGATCAAGATTTAATCTTGATCAAGAAATCCTTTTTGATTTGAAAATCAATAGAAAAGAAAAGAGGCGCTAGCACCCCTTGCATGAAGGTTATCATCCAATCCTGAGAGGACAGTATCCAAAGATCTTCGCGTGGATCACCATTAGCTTGGACGACTAGTGGTAAATCGTTTACTGGCTTCATCGGGCATCATTCCCAATAAAGAACATAGGTATGATCTATTATTACAATCATATGTTATTTCTTGTTAACTGAATCGGTTCCCTGAGGATCTTGAGCTTTGGAAATTAAATTCATATTTATTTTTATTTTTTGCTGCATGTTATATGAATTTGATTCATATAAAACATACGAAATTCTCAACACTAACTTGATTTTATTTTTGGATGTAAAATCAAAAGAAGCTGTGGTAAAACTTTGAAGTTTGGGCAGTGATTGAAAGGGGTGAGGAGATGTACAAGACATGCTAGTGCAACATTATAAAATACAAGCAAATAAGGACGTGTGTTAAACAAACTCTTAATTTGATTATCAAATAAATATCAAACATTTTGGTATTTTAGAAATGTAGGTGCCAAGAATAGATAACTTTTTGTTAAATATCTAATTTTATTAATTATAATAAAAAAAAGCTGCGATGAAACTTTAAAGTTTGAGCAATTATTTAAAGTGGTGAGAAGATGTAGAAGACATGTCAGTGCAACATTATAAAATTTGACAAAGAGAAAAATCAAAATACAAGCAAAGAAGGATGTGTGTTAAACAAACTCTTAATTTGATTGCCAAATAAATATCAAAGCATTTAGGTATTTTAGAAATGTAGGTACCAATAATAAGTAACTTTTTTTGTTAAATACCTTATTTTATTAATTATGATTAAAATATAATAATATTTTATATGTACATAATGGAGTAATATATAATTTTATAATGTAAATTTTTGTGAGAAATGTTTTAAGTTGTTTTAAATTATGAAACTCAAATGATATAGTATATTACATGGCAATAGGGACCAATTATTTGTGTGATTTTCTCCCTTTGTACGATCAAAAGAAATAAACATGGGTAGTCCTAGAAACTCCTGATGTTTCGTTAGGAGAAAAGTTGATGGCTTAGAATATTTTAGCATTTTTTTTATTGGAGTGCATAGTTATAAATCGGCATAAGCTCTTATATATTATTGGAGTGCAGAGTTATAAAACTTTAACGTAGCCCGGGACTTGGAGGGGTTAAATTGTCCAACACAGAGTGGTGGAGGAGGAATCTACTTTATGACTCCTCGTCGGGAAATTCTATTGGCACCCCAAAGATTACTCTCCACACCCACACTTACTTAAAATTAGAATACCTAAAATACCCTAAGATGTAATTACTTTTCTACCCTGCTTATTTCTCTCTACACCCACCTGATCAAAACCCCTAATAACATTTCCAAACTTCTCTCCCAGGCACAGCCATCTCCATTCCTCCCTCCCTCTCTCAACGATTGTCTCTGAAATCAGGGTCTAGACAAGGTTTGTAGCTCTCTTTTCAACAATGGAGAAGCAACTAGTAATCTGGGAAGGCGACGGTGATGATAAGGTTCATTTTTAAAAACTGAATCATCTTTTTTTTTTTCCCGGATCGCGTTCCGTTTGGCCTACCAGGGCTGAACGGAATAGATTTGTTCAGCCATCCCTGGCCGAACAGAAACAATATGTTCGGCTTAACCTGGCCGAACAGATGCATTCTGTTCGGCTAGGTGATGCCGAACATATTGTTTCTGTTCGGCCAGGGATGGCTGAACAAATCTATTCCGTTCGGCCAGCCCTGGCCGAACAAATCTATTCCGTTCGGCCATACTTAGCCGAACGAAACCATTATGTTCCAAATATAAATTTAACATAATATTTTATCCTTGTAGGATGATGCGTCAATCGAATCAAGCAAAATTGGCTCAGATTGTGTTATGGATTACACAAATGAATTTACAACTTACGAAGTATGATAATTTTGATTGCAATTGTTGCTGACTTGTTTTAATTGTATACTATACTTGCTAAATTATACTATTTATTGTGTAGATATTCAAGAGTAGAGAAGAGTTGTGTAGTTGGTGTCGGGAAGCTGGGAGGAGGAACGGATTAGTTATTGTAATTAAAACATCTGATTCGGGAAGCAATGTTAGGAAACCAAGAATCAAGTTAGGTTGCGAAAGGAGTGGTAAGCACAAATGCACAAGCGGAAAGAAAAAGGAAAAGGGATCAAAGAAGAGGGCTAGTGGTACAAAGAAGTGTGGATGCCCATTTTTATTAAGAGGAAGGAAATTGGACACTGCGGATGATTGGATTTTGGAGGTTATTTGTGGAGTGCACAATCATCCGTCTGCGAAGCATTTCGAGGGACACTCATATGCTGGAAGATTATCTAGGGAGGAGACTTCATTGTTAGTGGATATGTCGAAAACTTTGGTTCGGCCAAAGGATATATTGTCCATATTGAAGCAAAGAGATGCCCACAATGTTACGACAATGAAGACGATCTACAATACACGCCAGAGGTGTAAGGTTTTAGAGAAAGCAGGGAGATCACAGATGCAACATCTTCTTGGTAAATTAGCCGATGCTAAATATATTGAGTGGCATAGGAGTTGCGGCAGTACTGACGTGGTGCGTGACTTGTTTTGGGCACACCCTGGATGTATAGATTTGTTACGTGCATTTCCTCGTGTATTGATTATGGATTGCACATACAAGACGAATAGATATCGTCTTCCTCTGTTAGAGATTGTGGGGGTGACATCAACTAATCTCACATTTTCTGTTGCTTTTGCATACATGGACTCTGAGCGGAAAAATAACTATACATGGGATTAGATAGATTGCGCAGTGTCATGGATGCTGATGTTTTGCCTGAGGTGATAATCACAGATAGAGATTTGGCTCTATTGAATGCAATTAAGAGGGTATTTCCTACATCTTCACATATGTTATGTAGATGGCATATTAGTAGGAATGTTCTGGCTCAATGCAAAAGATTATTTAAACAAAGGAGAAATGGGATATGTTTATAATGAGTTGGAATATACTGGTCCTGTCAGCCACAGAAGATGACTATAATGTTCGTTGGAGTGCACTTCAGAGAGATTTCAGTTCGTATCCAGATGCCTTGCGATATGTATCAGATACCTGGTTGAGCAAATACAGGGAAAGATTTGTCGCAGCGTGGACGGACAATTATAGGCACTACGGGAATGTGACAACAAATAGGTATTACAAGAAAAAGATTTCCCTTAGCAATTCATATATTATATTTTTATCTTTGATATATAACTTTGATCTAATTTGCTTACTTTACTAGGGCTGAAAGTGCACATGCAAGGCTTAAAAGACAGCTTGGTTCAAGCCAAGGTACTTTCGAGTCTTCTTGGACAAAAATAAATAGTTTGATTGAGTTGCAGCACAGCGACATTAAAGCCTCATTCGAGAAGAGTTTGACGGTCGTGCAATACAACTTTAAGCCTGCTGAATTCAAAGAACTGCGAGGATTCATATCTATATGTGCATTAAATCATATCCTTGCCCAATCGAATCGGGCCAATTCAGCTGAGATTCATGAATCAGCTTGTGGGTGTGCTATTCGACGCACACATGGCTTACCATGTGCTCATGAGATTTTGCGGTATAGGATGAAAGGTCGGCCTATTCCCCTCGACTGCATAGATCCTCATTGGATGAAACTTGATATGCAGCCTGCTAAAAATGTGCAAAGTTTGAAGTTGACCTGTAAACCAGAGTTGAATATAATTGCCGAGAAATTCGAGCAGTTAGATGGGGCATCTCAATTGCAAATGTTAAAGAAATTAAGAGAGATTGCAAGTCCTGGTAGTACATCTCTTGAAGAACCTGCGAAAAGGAAGATCGGTATACGTGGGCGTGCTTCATTGGAGGTTGATACTTCTACTCGCCGTGACCCTTCCGCATTTGAGTTGGTTCTATCTGGACAGGATAGTTATTCACCTGGTTCGCAGCAAAATATTTTAGGGATCCCAAGGATGCAGATGCCGAAGGGGCAGCCAAAGAAGAAGGTACGAAGCTTTTCTTTAATATAGCTTATCGTTATATTTTATATAATTCATATCATTCAATACAATTTGTAGGTTATTCGTCAACGAATCCGGTCACATAAGCCAATGATCTATATAAATCAACTTCCAGACGGGTTGAGGGCATTCATCTAGCACATCAAGGATGTCAAAGCTGATGGCAACTGTGGATTTCGAGCAATTGCTGACTTACTTGGCTTCGGAGAGGAAGATTGGCCACGTGTCAGGAGGGATTTATTACATGAGTTGAACTGTCATATAGAGCACTATCGCGCATTGTATGCTGTCGAGGGGAGGGTTGACGAGATCGCTCATGCATTATCATATTTTGAGGATTGTCCGCCATATGACCGGTGGATGACCATGCCAGATATGGGGCATCTTATAGCATCATGCTACAATGTTGTCCTGTACCACCTCTCCTTGCAACAATATCTGACATTCTTACCGCTCAGATCGGTGCCTCTTCCT
This sequence comes from Calamus simplicifolius, assembly GCA_900491605.1. Classification (NCBI taxonomy): domain Eukaryota; kingdom Viridiplantae; phylum Streptophyta; class Magnoliopsida; order Arecales; family Arecaceae; genus Calamus; species Calamus simplicifolius. The sequence continues at coordinate 4,971 of UESW01004404.1, read as the reverse complement.
CTTGTATCCCGTAAAGACATTGCAGTGGCCTTCGTTAATAGCAACCATTTTATTGAGGTATTAAATATATTACTCTTTGTCAATTTAAGACATTGTTGTTATTCTTGACGATTTTTTAAACTTGATTACTCTTTGTAGGTTTTCTTGTTGCCGGGTCATCCAGTACCGCCAATAGCAACCAACTGGTTAAAATACCATTTACCTTGTGCTTCCGGATGGGCCAATTCTTATGAATCTAGGATTCAATAGTTCAGAGAAAATATATCGTCCGATGTTATACTTAGCGAGACTGTTGAGTTGTAGAGTGCATTGGTTGTTACAAAGTCAACATTTTGTTTATGTAACATTCAATGCAATTGAAATGAAATGAAAGTTTTAATATCATTTTTTTTATCTTCTTATGTGTGCAAATTGTTTGTATACACTTCGATTAATGTCAAACATTCCATCCCGTGCCATCCCGTTCCATTCGTGCCATCCCGTGCCGGTATGTGCCGGACCAACAATACGCGAAGAAGATCCAAATACTATACTATTCCGGATGGGCCATAATACGCGTGCAGGGCCATCAATTAGTGCCCCGTGCTGGTGGCGTGCCGGATTTTTTAAAGATTTTGAAATAACTCAATAAATCACTCAATTTTATGAATATTGAAAAAATAATTTGAGTACCCTCTTGTCTGCGCACCCGACGGGCCGGGCCCCATATCCTCCTACCCATTCCACACAACCACAAAGCCCCGTGCCGAATATATCCTCCGTTCGGTCTGACAGAGCTGAACAGAGGCAAACTGTTTGGCCCTGTGTCGCCGAACAAATGGCCTCTGTTCGGCCCAGTGTGGCCGAACAGAGCATATTTGTTCGGCCACACAGGACCGAACAAGGGTTTTTCGAGTAAAGGCCTGTGTTCGGTCCTGTGTGGCCGAACATATATGCTCTGTTCGGCCACACTGGGCCGAACAGAGGAAATTTGTTCGGCGACACAGGGCCAAACAGTTTGCCTCTGTTCAGCTCTGTCAGATCGAACGGAGGATATATTCGGCACGGGGCTTTGTGGTTGTCTGGAATGGGTACGAGGATATGGGGCCCGGGCCATCGGGTGTGTAGACAAGAGGGTACTCAAATTATTTTTTCAATATTCATAAAATTGAGTGATTTATTGAGTTATTTCAAAATCTTTAATAAAATCTGGCATGCCACCGGCACGGGCTGGCACGGGGCTTTGTGGTTGTGTGGAATGTCGAGGAGGATATGGGTCCCGGGCCATCTGGTGCGCAGATCGGCACGGGGCACCAATTGATGGCCCACGCGTAATATTGGCCCGGCAAGCGTTTCATTGGCACGGCACGCCTTTGATTGGCCTTTGATATTTTTCAATAACTCATGTCATTATATTTTAGATATAATCAATGCGATTTGTGCGATAATTGTGCGGTGTTAATACAAGCGGCCCGGCACGTAGCGGAACGGGATGGCACGGATGAAACGGGATGGCACGGGATGAAATGTTTGACAATAAGATAAAAAAATTGGAATTGAAACTTTCATTTCATTTCATTTGCTTTGAATGTTACATATAACAAAATATTGACTTTGTAACAAGAAAAAGTAATACAAATCCCAATCAATCCCCAGCCCGTCGTCGTCGACGCCTATACTGCTGTGTGGGTGCCCGACTAGATCCAGGAACATCAGGTCGTGCATGACTAGGTCCAGGCACATCAGGTGTCGCATGACTAGGTCCAGGCACATCAGGCTCAACAGTCGAGATGTGCTGACCCTGCAAAACATCAACCATATGCGACATAACATCGTACATGTAGTCGGTCCCAAATGATGCAATCTCCACCCGACCCATATGTAGAGTGTCGGTAGCAATGCTGATGGCATCCTCACAGCGCCGCCGGTAAACGTCAAGATCAACATCGACATCTTCAGTTCGTGCACGATCATATATGCTGGATCGGCTCTCTGGGGGGTGGACAACCAAGTGTGATACGAGAATACCAAGCCATATATCCTGGAACACAATCCGATGGTCGGACAACCGGATGGCTCCTACGACGTTGGCTCAGTACGTGATCCTCCCACTCCTCCCATAACTGATCCAAGAAGACATACGCAATACGGTACGATCCTGCTGTCGGTCCTCTACTGGCTCGCGCAGGGGCTAGTGGCGCATGAGGGATCGTCTGTATCCGACCAAACTATCGTAGGACCCTTTCAGGATGATAGGGTTCTACGACATCCATACACTTCAGGCATCCACTGAAGAATGCAATGTCTAGGAACGGACGATCAGCTCGCTGATGACGATGGGGATCCCAAATGACCTGCAACATATAAACAATACCCAGCTAGCTCATATATAGCAAATTAAAAAAACTTAAATATACAAGCGATACATCATGGTACATACCTGATCGGCCCTCAAAACGTCCAATGACTCACGAAGAACCACTAAATGGTCCATCGTGGTACGTGATGGAGTGCCAGGATGCCAACGGTGCACACGGGGCATCGCATCAGTATAATCAAGGGATGGATGAGGAGTGAGATCTGGAAAATGCTCATAAATCCAAGCCTGGAGCAGCGTCATGTATCCATTGATCTGTCTAACTGATGCCCTAGACGCAATCCCCAGCTGACGGTACAAGAAAGTCAAGGCAGCGGCACCCTAGGAATATGAGCTCACTCTATCCAAATCCCTAAATAGAGCAAGATAAGCTATAGGCACCCTCGTTCCACTTTTATCAACAAAGAGTGTGCACCCTATCAAAAATAGCAAATACCCCCGCACTGCACACTCTATCCTGTGATGGCTATCTCTATCAGATACAGTGTGAAAATGACTCTTCAACCACTCTAACCTAACAGACTGACCGCGTACAGATAGAACCTCCTGACGCGCATCTGTATCTGACACACCCAATAGCTCAACAAGTATGTCCTCAGCCTCCCGATCGCTCATCCTCTCACATGACACTGAGGAACCCGTGACAGTAATCCCTAAGATGGCGGCTACATCATCCAATGTAATAGTCATCTCACCATAGGGTAGATGGAAGGTGTTCGTCTCGGGCTGCCATCTCTCTACGAAGCCCGAGACAAGAATCTTATCGGTGAACCGATAAGAGGAGTGCACTAGATCTATAAGGCCCGACTGCTCTACGATTGCCCTGAACTTCCTATTCGATTGCCCTGATGCCCACCACTGCCATTCAGCTACCTTGGCAGCATGGTTCATGCACTTCAGTGGAGCCCATTCCTGTAATATAAATGCCATTAATAATTTATATCACAGCATCATAACGATACATTAAAGAAAGTAAAATGCAATAGCAATTAAACAATACCTGTTGCCTCCAGATCGAGGCTGCTATATGTGTCCTGAAACTACTCAGGATAGACTCATCCTCTGGACCTCCTGGACATGGCCCGACAGCTTCACCCTCAACGTCCATAGCGGGCATGTCCTCATCTTCTGTCTCAGCAGGGGGCGATGGTGCAGCAGGAACCTCGGCCTTAGCATGACCGGCACGACATCTTCTGGCTGACGCCGTGGGTCTAAATCGTGAGGAACCAGCATCCATATCTGAAACTGAGTATCAGCATATACGTCAATCAAAATGCAAATCAAGTAGACAAGTTATATGACGAAACTGAACAAAAAATTCAGATTTACATTGATGAATTATAAGACTAAATTGACCAAGAATGACAAGCCAATAAGTGTAATTGCCAAAATTCAGTAGTGTTATGTGCAAGTGGGTTAATAAGTTTACTGTTAACGATCTGGGATCTCCCATGCCTCCCATGCCGGATAACCCGCCGGAGAGGGAGCACCGGGCGGGAATGCCGCCGGCATTCACAAAAAAAAAAAAAAAACCTTAACGGGGAAGGGAGCCGGCGGGCCGCCGGCTCCCTTCCTCGTTCTAATGCCGGATCGCCGGCATCGGAGCTCCCATGCTTCCCATGCCGGACAACCCGCCGGAGAGGGAGCTCTGGGCGGGAATGCCGCCGGCACTCACAAAAAAAAAAAAATAAATTGCTTAACGGGGAAGGGAGACGGCGGGCCGCCGGCTCCCTTCCTCGTTCTCATGCCGGACCGCCGCCGGCATGGGAGCTCCCATGCCGGACAACCCACCGGAGAGGGAGCTCCCGGCGGGAATGCCGCCGGCACTCACAAAAACAAAAAAAAAAGCTTAACGGGAAGGGAGCCGGCGGGCCGCCAGCTCCCTTCCTCGTTCTCATGCCGGACCGCCGCCGACATGGGAGCTCCCATGCCGGACAACCCGCTCCGCCGGCATGGGAGGTAAGTAAAAAAAAAAAAGGGACTCACCTGGCCGGAGATCCGCCGGGAGGGGAAGAGGTGCTCCACCGGGAGGGGAGGAGGAGCTCCGCCGGGAGAGGAGGAGACGATCGGTGGAGGGCGGGAGGGGGGGGGCGGCGCGGACGAAAACGGGGAGGGGTGTGGGGTGTGCTGAGAAATTGTGAGGGGTGAAAGGGTGTGGGGTAATTTAGGGATTAAAAAAAATGGGTGGGTGTAGTGAGTTAACATGTGGGTGTACTTAGCAAATTTTTTTTTTTTTTAAATGCGGGTGCTGAGAGGTTTTTTGTGTGCGCCAATAGAAGCTTCCCTCCTCGTCATGTGTCGGTTCGTGGCCTGACGTTGGACCCAGTCACGGAAGCGTTAACTCGTACGAGTTTAGTAACTTATAATTTTTCTTTCACTCATTCAAATAAATAAATAAATAAATATATATATATATATATATAACTTTTTTTATTTTTTTTTCTTACTTTTTTTTTCTCGGTTCAAATATAGCATAAAACTTTAACGTAGCCACAGGGCTTGAAGGGGTTAAATTGTTCAACACCAATAATAGGCTACTTTATGACTCCTGGTCATGGGTCGGTCTGACGTTGGACCTAGTCTCGAAAGCATTAACCCGTCTATCGCGAGGCCAA
>UESW01004403.1:860907-888018 GCA_900491605.1 Calamus simplicifolius | reverse complement strand
AGAAAAAAGGGGGGGGACGGCCAATTTTTTTTTTTTTTAGTTACAGTGGCCTGGCCGGAAGACAAAAGGGGGGGGGGGGGGGGGTTTCCCCCCCCCCCTTGTTAAGAAAAAAAAATTTTTTTTTTTGTGACAGTGGCCTGGCCACCGTGGCCAGGCCACTGCCGGCCACGGCAGCGGCCGTGGCCGGAGAAGACGGCCACGGCAGCGGCCTTGGCCGCCTTGTCCGGCCGCGGCCACGGCCGTGGCCGGACAAGAAAAAAAGGGGGGGGGGGGGGGGGGTTCCCCCCCCCCTGTTAAAAAAAAAAATTTTTTTGTGACAGTGGCCTGGCCACCGTGGCCAGGCCACTGGCCACGGCACGTGGCCGGCCACGGCAGCGGCCGTGGGAGAAGACGGCCACGGCAGCGGCCGTGGCCGCCTTGTCCGGCCGCGGCCACGGCCGTGGCCGGACAAGAAAAAAAGGGGGGGGGGGGGGGTTTCCCCCCCCCTGTTAAGAAAAAAAATTTTTTTTGTGACAGTGGCCTGGCCACCGTGGCCAGGCCACTGCCGGCCACGGCAGCGGCCGTGGCCGGAGAAGACGGCCACGGCAGCGGCCGTGGCCGCCTTGTCCGGCCGCGGCCACGGCCGTGGCCGGACAAGAAATAAAAGGGGGGGGGGGGGGCGGGGGGGTTTCCCACAGGGGAGGGCCGAGCAAGAGGTGGGAGCCAAAATTTTTTGAGCACGGCGGCGGCTAGGTCAAGACGGGGAAGAAGAAGAAGAGAAGGCTGGCTTATATATAAGTAATTAGCGACGCAATTATTTGCGTCGCTATATGGTCGCAATATTTTTTTTTAATTTATTATGTCTTAGCGACGCATTAGTGCGTCGCTAATCCATCGTTAATATGGTTTTATTATAATTTTATGAAAAAATAGCGACGCCAATAATTGCGTCGCTAATGCGTCGCTAACTTGGCGCCAACATCCGGTGAGAAATTTATTTTAATATTTATAAATGATAATATTTATAATTAATGTTAATAATTGCGACGAAAATTACATCGCAATATATTTTATAAAATTTTTAATTACATAAATTTTTTAAAAACATTGCGACGCAACTTATGCGTCGCAATATTATATTTCTTTTATTTATTAATACTGAAAAAAAAATTTTACTAAAAATAATTGCGACGCATAATGTCGTCGCAATATTTGTTTGTTTTTTTCCTAAAATGCGTCGCTACGGAGTCGCAAAAATTTTTTATTTATTAATGATATAATAATTTATGATAATAATTGCGACGCCTTATTGCGTCGCAATAATTTTTTAATATTTTTAATTAGATATATTTATTTAAAAATAATTGCGATGCAAATTATGCGTCGCAATATTATTTTTTTATTTATTAATACTGATAAAAATTATATTTACTAAAAATATTGCGATGCATACATTGCGTCGCAATATTGTTTAATTTTTCTTCTAAAATGCGTCGCTACGGCGTCGCAATAATTTTAAAATATTTTTAAAACTTTTTAATAACTTTTTTTTTGAGTAATTATAAGTGATCCGACGTTTTCGATCGATCGAAGCCCTGATCCCGATCCAAGCCGTGATCCCGATCGGCCACGACCGATCTCGGACCGTGGCGATTGGTTCGATCTGCGACGATCCGACGGTTGCGATCGATCCAAGCCCTGATCCGATCGACCACGACCGATCCCGGACCGTTGCGATCGGTCCAAGATCGCTGGCGATCTGACGGTTGTGATCGATCCAAGCCCTGATCCCGATCGACCACGACTGATCTCGGACCGTTGCGATCGGTCCGATCGGCAACGATCCGATGTTTGCGATCGATCCAAGCCCTGATCCCGATCGGCCACGACCGATCTCGGACCGTGGCAATCGGTCCGATCGGCAACGATCCGACGTTTGCGATCGATCCAAGCCCTGATCCCGATCGGCCACGACCGATCCCGGACCATTGCGATCGGTCCAAGATCGGCGACGATCCGACGGTTGTGATCGATCCAAGCCGTGATCCCGATCGGCCACAACCGATCTCGGACCGTGGTGATCGATCCGATCTGCGACGATCCGACGGTTGCGATCGATCCAAGCCTTGATCCCGATCGGCCACGACCAATCCCGGACCGTTGCGATCGGTCCAAGATCGCTGGCGATATGACGGTTGCAATCGATCCAAGCCTGATCCCGATCGGCCACGACCGATCTCGGACCATGGCGATCGGTCCGATCGGCAAAGATCCGACGGTTGCGATCGATCCAAGCCCTGATCCCGATCGGCCACGACCGATCCCGGACCGTTGCGATCGGTCCAAGATCACTGGCGATCCGACGGTTGCAATCGATCCAAGCCCTGATCCCGATCGGCCACGACTGATCTCGGACCGTGGCGATCGGTCCGATCGGCAATGATCCGACATTTGCGATCGATCCAAGCCCTGATCCCGATCGGCCACGACTGATCTCGGACCGTGGCAATCGGTCCGATTGGCAAAGATCCGACGGTTGTGATCGATCCAAGCCCTGATCCCGATCGGCCACGACGATCCCGGACCGTTGCGATCGGTCCAAGATCGCTAGCGATCTGACGGTTGCAATCGATCCAAGCCCTGATCCCGATCGGCCACGACTGATCTAGGACCATGGCAATCGGTCCGATCGACAAAGATCCGACGGTTGCGATCGATCCAAGCCCTGATCCCGATCGGCCACGACCGATCCCCGACCGTTGCGATCGGTCCAAGATCGGCGATGATCTGACGGTTGCGATCGATCCAAGCCGTGATCCCGATCGGCCACGACCGATCTCGGACCGTGGCGATCGGTCCGATCGGCGGCGATCCGACTGTTGCGATCGATCCAAGCCCTGATCCCGATCGGCCACGACCGATTCTGGACCGTTGCGATCGGTCCAAGATCGGCGACGATCCGACGGTTGCGATCGATCCAAGCCGTGATCCCGATCGGCCACGATCGATCTCGGACCGTGGCGATCGGTCCGATCGGTGATGATCCAACGGTTGCGATCGATCCAAGCCCTCATCCCGATCGGCCATGACCGATTCCAGACTGATGCGATCGGTCCGACATCGCTGGCGATCGATGGTTCCAATCGATCCAAGCCGTGATCCGATCGGCCACGACCGATCTCGAACCGTGGCGAACGGTCCGATCGGCGACGATCCGAGGGTTGCGATCGATCCAAGCCCTTATTCCGATCGGCCACGATCGATTTTGGACCGATCGCTATTTAACATAATTAATTTTTTTAAATATATTACGATGCAAAGGGTAGCATGGTAATTTTTTAATATGATAATTATATTATATAAAAATTAATTTTAATTATAATAATTACCACGCAACAAGTGCGTCGCTATATTAAAACATAATTTCCTTAATTAATTTTTTGGTTCATTACGTCACTAATGCGTCGCTATTTAACATAATTAATTTTTAAAAACATTGCAACGCATGTGTTACGTCACAATTATTTTTCTCATATTTATACTTTATAAAATTTAATTTTATTTAAAATAATTGCGACGCATTTATTGCGTCACTAAATTAAAAAATAATTTTAATTTATTTTCTAGTTTATTGCGTCGCTAATGCATCGCTATTTAAAATATTTAATTTTTTTCAAAACATTGCGATGCACTAAATGCGTCGCAATATTTTTTTAAATATTTATACTTTAAAAAATTTAATTTCATTTAAATTATTTGCGACGCAATTGGTGCGTCGCTAAATTAAAAATAATTTTTCTAATTTTCTGGTTTATTGCGTCGCTATTTAATATATTTAATTCTTTTAAAAACATTGCGACGCACTTTGTTGCGCCGCAATATTTTTTTCCGATATTTAAATTTTATAAAATTTAATTTTATTTAAATTATTTGTGATGCAATTGGTGCGTCGCTAAATTAAAAATAATTTCTCTAATTTTTTATTTTATTGCGTCGCTAATGTGTCGCTATTTAACATATTTAATTCTGTTAAAAACATTGCGACGCACTGAGTTGCATCGCAATATTTTTTCCGATATTTAAATTTTATAAAAAATTAATTTAAAAATATTGCGAAGCATTATTTGCATCGCAATATTAAAATATTAATTTTTTTTGATTTTCTGATTAATTAAGTCGCTAATGCGTCGCTAATTGTGTCGCAATATTTTGTTGTCACATAGGCGTCGCAAAGTGGTCGCAATTTAGCGACGCATAATTGCTTCGCTAAACTTTCGCTAAACTTGCGTCGCTATTTCAGTATTTTCTTGTAGTGTTTTGGGTTGCCATCCGGGCCATCCGGGCCAATAGTGTCTGTAGCTGCCTGCCCGTGATCCTGGCGAAAGGTGGGCGAGTGGGCCACATGGTGGTTTAAACCCGTTCAGCAGTAGAATCTGGTTTCATGGCTGAAATTGTGTTAAAGGTTGAGGCCGGAGCCGAAGTTGGAGCCGAGACCGAGGCCGATATCAGGGCCGAGGCCAGGAGCCGATGCCGAAGCCGAGAGCCGTTACCAAGGCTGGAGCCGAGACCGGAGCCAAGGCCGAAGCCAGGAGCCGATACCGAGGCTGGAGCCGAGACCGAAGCCGAGGCCGAAGCCGGGGCCGAGGCTGGGTGGGGCTGAGGCCGAGGCCGGGACCGAGGCTGGGGCCGAAGCCGAGGCCGAAGCCGGTGCCAAGGCCGAGAGCCAATGCTAGGAGCAAGTTGATATCATTACCATTGCTTGCTTCAAACGCTGTGTACTTTGTTATCGTGTCGCCAAGAGATGTGATTAGCCACATCAGATGCTTCCCCCACCCCTGAGATGGAAGGGCATGTACCTACCAAAGAAAGGGGTGTTAGTATCCGCAACACCCCCTCTTGATGTCATTTCGTCCGGGTTATTGGGATTGAGTAGGATTTTCTTTGGAAATAGAACCATGGAAAGGCGCCATCATTGCCCCTCGCGCCGAACGAAGGGGCCACTCGCAACTGCAAATTCTACGGCGACGAGGATGGAGGAGGGAGGAGGTCCCAGTTGACCACCAACAAGCATGCCACTCACACCGGCATCAAACACCTCAAATTTAATCACACGTTTAATAAAAAAAACAATATATACTTATAATTTTACTAATTTATAACTAAACTTTATTTATTACTAATTAATTTTTACTTAAAGTTTTCAAAATTTTGATCCACTAAATAATTAATTGGATGAGTAACAAAGCTTAAAACTATATGATTTTAATTTGCTAAAAGATTAATTAAACTAGCAAGTAAACTTGAAGTGTTAAAATGATAGAATAAGGCCTACAAATGATAGAAAAGGACTCATCATGAGATAATGGTAGATTTTCTAACAGCACTAATGATCTGGCTCTATAGGCACTAGGTCGAGGGTAGATTCTAGTTAAGAAAACTTTATAAAAGATTATTAATTATAATTTAACATTGAATTATAAAAATAGTATTATGTGCTTATAATTTAAATTCATTTGCTGCTCATTAATGTTTACTTAAATTTTTGATCAAATTATTTTAATTTGCTAATGAGTTAATTGAATTAGTAGGTAGGTTTAGGCATTACACTTTCTATATTTTTTTCTTTCCTTATTTCTTGGGTTAATGGTTTAGCTCTCCTATGTGGACTTTGATTGTACTTCTTTAATTTCACGTTCCAATGGAATTATAGGGACTCTCAAATAGGGACTCTCAAATAGGGACTCAAATAGTGTAATTTTAATCACAACTGGTTGTATTTTCATGTGATCATTATTCTTTTTTTTGTCAAAACCAAAAAATAAGAAAGAAACTCCTTTGTGTTAATGTGTTTCAAAGCGAATGTTTTTCGATTTCACGGCTAATGTCATATTGGTTTATTTGAATTGCTTCTTTTGGTTTGAGGTTTATTTATTTATTTAGCAATAGGGAAATTTTTACATGTTTTCATTTGTTTGCGATTCCTATGTCTGCAAGTTTTTAAGGAGGCCATTTAATAATATGATAATTGTTATGATGCCAATAATAGCCATCATTTACATTTATATCCTTTTCAAGATTAAATATTATTTTTTAAATTATAAATTTTTTGGCATCAAGTTTCCTCGTATAAACACTTTATATGGTATAAAAAATAATACTGCAGCTAATAAAAATAAATAAAGAGATAATACCATCATTCCTTTATTATTTACTATTTTCGCCCACCTTGCTGACCAAATTAACTTCGTTAGCGGGCTAAAACTACATAAAACTACATGATCCAAAAACTTGAGTGCAAATTAATGGATAGTAAATAAACTTGAGTTATAAACAAATAATGCATATCTTTTTCATATGAAATAAGACTAAATTTAAAATATCACATTCAATTTAGAATATCACATTTTTCTTCCTCGCACGCCAGTTCCATGAATAACTCATGCTCACCAACTTTTGCCAAGTGGATTTTATAAGCAAATATCACATCTCTTTCTCATCCAATACGGAACTAAATTTAAGGTATCACGATTATAATATGGATTAATTCAATGCAAAAATTTTAAAATACTCCTCTTTTTATTTGTGTAACTAGAAGCTAGAATATTTTTTATCTTTACTCAGGGCGAGGAGGAGCATGCAGATTGATTCAAAGATTAAAGAATCAGAAATGTTAGTAATTAAAAGTCTAAACAATGACCAACATCACTTGAAACGAGCAAGAATAATCTAAAACCTTGTTGTGTTCAGAACCATGGAATCCCTCAGAATTGGAGTAGAAAGGCCAAAAGGAAGGAGGTTAGAACCAAAAAAAAGTGATGCTATGGATGGCATGCTCCCAGCAACCGCTATGCCTGATGTGCATGGAGCCCTCACCATGTACACCAAAGGGGCTGTCCCACTGTGCTTGGAGCCCAGAGGACTCCCACTGTCACTTTGCCTTAGTCCTGCTTTCTTCAAACACTTCGGCGGCAAAGGCTTGCTTGGTGTTTGTTATGCCCATTTGTTAGGATAGTTGCATCTTCTTTTCTGCTAGAAAGCTTCAAACTTAGGTGTTAGAAAACATTATATGTGACTTCAGAACCAATATTAAATTAAGTACAGAAGGTTTTTTTCATGCATAAGATCCCTACCAAGACATTATAGATAATAACTTTCTATACTAAAATGATACTTTTACCTCACATGCATTGGGGTATGTAGAAATATTTTCAACTTTGGATGCAAGCACTATAATTAAATCACCTCTCAACGCTCTTAGAAAATTGCAGGTAAGCTGATGATCCTTCACTCACACAGTATCCTCTTTTTATTTTCTTATAATAATAGCTTGATTTATCTTTTAACATTAAAACTTAATGAAGATTAAAAAAATTTAATAGTTATTTGTCATAATACATCATGAACGGAAATAGACTTATAAATTAAAAATTAAGGAGAAAAATCGTGAACGGAAATAGACTACATAGGAAGAGCGATCAGATAGAGCTAATACAATTGGAGCCATCATCTCGGCCATCAAACCAATAGGGAAAATAATCAACCATCATCATATCACCCCACCTTACATCTTTTAAATTATCCATCTCGAAAAAGAGAAGAAGAAGCATATATATATCATAAATAATATAAAGAGAGAAGCCTCACAGCGTATCAAATACACAATTTCAAAAGAAAAAGAAAAAAAGAAAAGAGAGATCAAATAGATATAAACTTGAAAAGGGCATCAGATCTCCAAGGTGATACAAGAGGTAACATCACTAAGATGCTTCAGACCCATTAAAAATATGAGATTCCTCATCTGCCCCAAAGAATGATAGCTCGATGGAAAACGATCGGATAAATCCAACAGAAGCTATGGACGGGAAAGCATGAATTTGGGATTCAGCGGTAGATACTAATAGATGGAGAGAGATTGAGAAAATAAGATGAGTGGTGGCTTGAGAGGAGGGAAGAATACATATATTTATATAAGTGGGAAGGGCCATAAGGAAGCTACAAGAGGGAAATTAGGGTTAGGGTTTCGTCCTTGTCGGCGGATTCTCCTCTTGATGAGGAGAAGTGATCGGAGCCGTCCATCTGAAACTGATGTCGGCTAAGCCAAATTATTTGGCTCGGCCTCGTTGGGATGGAAGTCTGGACGGACTCTGGAGTCAAGTTCGCGTCAAGCTTGACCAAGGTCTTATGAATCCAACCAGAGATCTTTTCATTTTTAAATCAGTGTTTGAAAATTTAACCCGGAACGCCAGGTTAGAGTTGACCCAACCCGGACTTGACCAGGTGAGTCCTCTGATCAAGTGCAGGTCTCTTTTTTTTTCTTTTTTTCTTAATCCTTTTTATCAACTTACCAACTAACTAATAAGGGCGGAGAAAAGACTTATTGCATGATCTTTCATTGTAGCAAATATGCATTGGGCATGTAAATTAGCCATACGCTCATGCCATCATGCGTGCAAGACCCATGCCTCTTAGCATCAAGTACGATGGTATGATTGCACGATCAATTTAATTACGCATTCGATGCACATTTGCTGCATTAAAGAATGGTGTAGTAGCAAGACTTTTATAAGAATAAATATAAGCTAAGCAACTTATGAGCATTAAAAAAAATACAAGGCTCGGATCACTGTTTTCTACCTATAAGATAGGGTTGGACTGAAATTTATAAGCTCGTTCATAATTCGGAAGGGATATGATCTTAGAAAAAAAAATAAAAAAAGCTTAATTCAATAATTTATATTTTTTATATTATATATATATATTATATTTTTTTTAAAATATATATATTTATTTTTATATATAAATAATTTTTTATATAATTTTATTTGATTATAAAAATATTTTTAAAAAGAAATGGTAAAAGAGATTCCAAGGAATGAGCTTACGCTTTAACAATCCTATCATATTTTTTGTTATAACAAATAAGCACATATATTAAATAAATTATAAGATATATAATTAGGGCTGATAAGCCTACGTCCTTGGATATTGTCACTGAATCGGGCTCAGATTAATTATTCTGAACCCAAGGTTGGACTGGTTTTAGCCTAGTCAAAAGTTTCGGGCTACTCTTTTCACCTTTGGTCTGACCCAATCCATGCCATCTCTATTAACGAGTTAAGCCTATCATTAGTATGAGGCATACGTTGTTGAAATGGTATTATTTTGCAACTATGTTTTAAAGGCCTTCATCATCAAGTCAAGCCACAAATTTATCAATCCAAACTTAATTTAACTATTAATAAAAAGATTTAAATTTTAATATTATTATTTTATTAAATAAATAATTCACTTTCCTACATAATAAATCAAATCAAGTTAAATGGATCGAAGATATTGACCCGTAAGCAAAGCTCATCACAAACTGATTGATTATCGATGGTTGAGGTCACCATTTACAAAGCTCATCATTTTATCAAGCAATGGCCTTTTTTTTAAGTGAATAATTAAGGTTATGCATTGATTATTCAATCAGTCAGATATAATGGACTGCATTTAAGTTATTTAGATATAAAAAATTATATTATTTAAAAACATTAATTCATATTTTAAATGATCAAAATATATAATATAAAATAATATTATATTTTTGAAATTTATTTTATATAATTTTTAATACATAAGTAATTTAAAAATAATAGATAATTTGATGATAGACTTAATTTAGATATATTGATCCCTATCAGATATGCAGAAACATGGGATCAATATTGATGCGGGCAAATCAACCGTGTTGAGTGACGTGCATGCTGAGGTTTATCGTGGGCTTCCAAATGGGATGGAGGAGTCGTCTCCCTTCTTCGAAACCCTACAAGAAGTCCCCGGCCGGTGTTCCCGGCGAGGACCCTCCGATGCTTAAGTTAGTAAACTTGTCGCTCAGTTCTCTAGTAGTGAGATAGGAGTTGAGAGATAGGGAGAGAGAGAGAGCCCCCTGCATTGAGCTTGGGTCCTCCTCTTATACCTGTCTGGGGGGTCCCGTTTACCTCGTTCCGTTGGAACCATCGAATCTTCCTCGTTGGGATAAGTTTCTCTGAACGGCAAGTGGTTAAGCCGTTGCTGGATGAGGGCCGCTTGTAGCGGTAACTGCCGAGCGTGCTAGCACTTGCCCGTGATTTCAGTGAGCGAGGTACACGGCAATAGACCTCGAATCACGGGATCTGTTGCATGAGACGGGTCATTGTGCATGTGAAAAAGGCACCAAGTTAGGATCGAAGCCGTCGCTGGAGGCCGAAGCCAAAGGCCGTCGCTGGAGGCCGGAGCCAAAGGCCATCGCTGGAGGCCGAAGCCAGAGGTCATCGCTGGAGGCCAGCGCTGGAGGTCGGAGCCAAAGGCCGTCGCTGGAGGCCGGAGCCGGAGGCCGTCGCTGGAGGCCGGAGCCAAAGGCCGTCGCTGGAGGCCAGCGCTGGAGTTCTATTTCTGGGTTTTGCTATCACATCATTATTTCCTGAAATCGTGCAAAAGATAATACCACCCAAAGGAAACGGCCAGCCGTATCAGATGCCCCCCCGCCCCTGAGATGGGTGAGCGCACAATCACCCATGAAAGGGGTGTTAATATCCTCTGGGCGGCTGATTTTTGCGCCATCATTTTATCTGTCCGGGCTGTTGGGATTGGAGAGGATTTCCCTCGAGTAGTGAGTCACAAAAGGCGAGCGTCATCATTGTAGTAAGGCCAACGCTATCTCTCTATTGGTGGAGCTTTTCGTGTTTTTCGCGCCGATAGGCCGCCGAAGCGCCTTCCATTTGAAGGTGGACATGTGGCCAGAACGGACGGTCGTGGGATGATTTGAAATGGGGCTATAAGAGGAAAAAATCGTCCTTATCCTCACATCCTCCCTTCTCTTACGCTACTGCTTCCTCTCGAGTCCGCAAGCGTCCGTCCGCCTCCCGTGTTTGTTCTCTCCTCGTGCTCCTTCGATCCTAGCTCAAGCTTTCCAGGTTAGTCTCCATGGCTTCCTCGCCTTCTTGTTCCATTTCCGATTTTGGGGGGTGTTCCCCCACCCCTTCTCAAACTTTTGCTTCCTTACCAAGCCAGTGGTCTACCCCCTCCTCTAATCACTCCTTGCCGGAACGGCGGCCGGTCAGACGCCCCGTAGCCGGGAGTCATCTGACCGGCGGGCGGATTCCCGCCCAGAGCCGTCCGATGGCTGCTGGTCCTTCCAGCACCTTCAAGGAGTCCTCCAAAGGGACTGCTTCCACTATGTCTGCTCAAGACATAGTAAATCTGAAAGCCAAGTATAGCTTTCCGCTAAACCTTCGTTTGTTCAACCCTGCTCCTAATGACAGGGTAACCTCTTTCCGTCCCTGAAGAGTTGCCTTGTACGGAGCCTTCTTTAAGGCCGGACTTCGACTACCTATCCACCCTTTCATCCTCAATCTTCTGGACCGATATTCTCTAACACCTTCCCAGCTAGTTCCTAACTCGATCCGAACCATCGCTGGCTTTCTGGTTCTCTGTCACCTGCAACGCATAGAAGCTAGCATCTCCTTATTCCGTAGCTTTTATACCCTCCGTAAGCAATCAGGTTGGTGGTCCTTCACCCCTAGGTCCAATAGGATTCTTAAGTTGTACCTTCCCACCTCCGTTAAAGGGTGGAAGGATAAGTTCTTTTTTGCTGATATCGATGGGGTGCGCGGAAGCTAGGGGACACCCAACATTGATGCCAATAGGGATTCCTCTATCCTTCGAAGAGATCGAATGGCATTCGGGCAGTTCTGACTGCCGATGTCCCTCGATGCAATAAGCTTCTAGCCGATGAAAACCTTCGTCTCGCCGGCTTAATTCCATCGGGTGGTGAGCACTTGATTACTCACCTTCTTTTTTCTTTTCCTTTTTTTTATTCATCTTCCGCCTTTATAGGGATGGCGCCGTCGCTTCGCGAGCTTAGGCAGGCGGCCACTAAGAAAAGGAAGGCCACGAGGAATGAGTGCCTTGCCAAGAGAAGGGCCGTTGCAAAAATCCCAAGGAGGGCCGATGCGGGGAGGGCCGACGCGGGAAGGGCCGACGCTGGAGGGGCCGACGTGGGGAGGGCCGACGCTGGAGGGCTAGAGTTGTGAAGCCCCTGCGCGCGAAGATTTTGAAGAAGGCCGACACTAGAAGGGCCGACGCAGGGGAGGCCGATACCAAAAGGGCCAAAATTGTAGAATCCCCGCGCATGTGCGAGGCGGCCAAAGCCCAAATCGACGAGCCCGCCAAGAGAGACATGGTAAAGGCTGAGGCCGGCGAGGAAGACGGGCGGAGCCAAATAAGAGAAAGAAGATCTCCCTTAGTTTCAACTCCTATCATCCTGCTCGATCCTTCTCCAGAGCAGGTTGCAAAAGCCCTGTCACCCCCGCCTGAAGCCGTGGAGCCGGAGCAGGTCCCCGTACCAATAGAGCCAACTCCCGCAGCTATCCTGCCTCCCGTAGGGGCAACAACCGAAGCGCCTCCACCAGCCAAGGGGCCGGGGGCAGCAGAGTCGGAGGCAGAATCTTCCTCCGTGGCCCCCGTGCCGAGGGAAAGGAGGGGCATCGACCCTTCCTTCCAATCACTGTTAGCGAACCACAGCTGCTGGGCCGAGCAGGCCCTAGATGAAGCATATGTGGTAGAGGTGCAGGAGTTTCTCCGGCATCAAGGGAGAGCCACCTTCTTCCGCGAGGCGTCGGTGGCACATCTCTGGGTGAGCCTTTGCGCCATTATCATTTTTCCTCTTTGTTTCGTTTGTTTTATTTTGCTTTTTAACATTGACATTCCATCCAGGCACTGAACTCTCTGATCGCCATGAGGGAACTTTGGACCCTGAGTGATGCTGCTCTCGACCAGTCACGAGAGGAGATGCTATCACTTCAGGCCAGGGCAGAAAAGGCAGAGATGGCTTTGGAGGATACCCGAGCCACCCTAAAGGGCGAAGTCAAAGCCATCCGGCTGAGAGCCGAGAAGGCCGAGTATGCGCTGGAAGTTGCCCAGCATCGTGCAGCCAATGAGCTGAATAACGCTCAGGCAGCCGAGGAAAAGCAAAGGATAGCCAAGGAAAGGCTGAAGGTGGTGGAATCAGAAATATGCATCTTGAAGACTCGATTGGATTCCGCCTCCATTGAAATAGACGCAATTAAAGAAGTCGCCCACCAGTCCGACGCCAAGATTGCCGACTTGGAGGCGGCGGTGACTGAGGCCAAGAGGGAGGCCATCGAGTCCGAGCGGAAAGCCCTCGAGGCGGAGAAAAGAGCTGTAGAGGCCATAGAGGATTTCAGGAAGTCTAAAGCCTTTGATAAGGAGCTTGCCGAATCGGCAGCGTTCGCCTACAATGCCGGCTTCCAAGACTGCAAGGAAAAAATCCAAGAACTCTACGACCTCGAGGATATTGAAGGGCTGAAGCCAGATGACGTCCCTGAAGACGATGACCCAGCCCCAAATGACCCTTAGCAGTTTTTTTTTTTTTGTACTGCTCTAAGCCCGACTTAGGTCGGCAATTTTGTAAACTTTTAGCCATCAATGAATGTTTTAACCCTCATCGCGTGCTTTTGGTTATAATCAGCTTTAGCTGTGTGAGTTTCGCGAATCTCCAACCAATGGTGCCTCATTAGATAGTTCGCGCAAATGTGACTGTGCGCCCGAACATTGTCCCGAATTACCGGCGCAGGGAGCCAGTTTTTGGCACCGACGTGAAGGACCAGTCTTTAGTACCGACGTGGAGAGCCGATTTTTAGTACCAACGCGGAGCCAGTATTTAGTGCCAATGCAGAGAGCCGGTCTTTAGTGCCGACGCGAAGCCAGCCTTTAGTGCCAACGCGGAGAGCCGGTCTTTAGTGCCGACGCGGAGCCGGTCTTTAGTGCCGACGTAGAGAGCCGGTTGTTAGTGCCGACGTGGAGCCGGTCTTTAGTGCCGATGCGGAGTCGGTCTTTAGTGCCGACAGAGCCGGTCTTTAGTGCCAACGCGGAGAGCCGGTCTTTAGTGCCGACGCGGAGCTGGTCTTTAGTGCCGATGCGGAGAGCCGGTCTTTAGTGCCAATGCGGAGCCGGTCTTTAGTGCCGACGTAGAGAGCCGGTCTTTAGTGCCGATGTGGAGAGCCGGTCATTAGTGCCAACGCGGAGCCGGTCTTTAGTGCCAACGCGGAGAGCCGGTCTTTAGTGCCGACGCGGAGCCGGTCTTTAGTGCCGACACGGAGAGCCGGTCTTTAGTGCCAACGTGGAGCCAGTCTTTAGTGCCGATGCGGAGAGCCGATCTTTAGTGCCGATGCGGAGCCAGTCTTTAGTGCCGACGTGGAGAGCCGGTCTTTAGTGCCAACGCAGAGCCGGTCTTTAGTTGCCGAGCATACTCATTCAAAAATAATGCAAACATTTTGAACATCAATCTATCAAATAGATTCAAATTAATGAAGATAGCACCTTACTGATAATACCGGCGTAAATTGTCAGCGTTCCAGGTGCGAGGAAGCGGTTTCTCGTCTAGCTCTTCAACATTGTACACCCCGTGGTGAAGTACCTTCTTGACACGGTATGGTCCTTCCCATTTTGGTGCCAGCTTGCCCCCCTCTGTTGGCTTTGATACTTCAGCTCTTCGCAGAACGAGATCTCCAGAACAGAACATCTTGGATCGCACTCGAGCATTGTAGTACTTGGCCGCTCGCTGACGGAATGCTTCCATGCGAAGCTGTGCTTGGCCTCACAATTCTTCCACCAAATCTAGATCGGCTCGCAGCTGGTTTGAGTTGCTTTCTTCGTGGTATAATTCTGTCCAGGGATTCGGAACTCCTATCTCCACCGGAATGACCGCTTCGGTCCCAAAGACCATGTTGAAAGGAGTTTTCCCAGTAGGGGCTCACGGCGTCGTGTGGTAGGCCCACAGTACACTGGGGAGTTCCTCCATCCAGCGCCCTTTGCAGCTATCTAGCCAAGCCCTGAGCCCTTGGAGGATGATGCGATTGGTCACCTCAGCTGCATCGTTGGTTTGGGGGTGCCCCACGGAGGTGAATCGATGATGGATGCCTAGGCCATCGCAGAATTCCCGGAAGGCCGTGTTGTCAAACTGTCGGCCGTTGTCAGTAACGAGGGTGTGCGGTAGCCCGAACCGGCACACCACAGACTTCTAGAAGAAAGTCCTTATTTTGACCTCCGTGATCTTAGCAAGAGCCTCCGCCTCGATCCACTTGGTGAAATGGTCGACTACCACCACTAGGAACTTGCATTGTCTGGAGGCTGGAGGGAACGGTCCCAGGATGTCCATGCCCCACTGTGCGAAGGGCCAGGGTGCAGCCAGGGGGTCAGTTGGGATGCCGGTTGATGTTGAATGTTGGCATGGTGCTGGCAGCTATCACACCTCTTAACAAGTTCGGAGGCGTCCTCCTTCATTGTCAGCCAGTAATACCCCTGCCGCAGGGCTTTGTATGCAAGAGCTCTGCCCCCCAGATGGCTTCCACATATACCTTTGTGTATCTCTCATAGAATATAATTAGCTTCGGTGGGACCAACACACCTGAGAACTGGGTATGAGAATGACCTCCGATAGAGCTTTCCCTCCATTATGAAAAATTTCGGGGCCCATCTTTTAAGTTTCCTGGCCTCGGCAGGGTCTTTTGGGAGGGTACCCTCGGTAAAGTACCGGACATAGGTGTCCATCCAGGAAGGCTCCTGCTCAACTGGTAGAGCTTCTCTTGATGCGTCAATACTCGGAGCTTCTAAGTGCTCTACATAAGCTCTTCCCAGCATCCCATCAGCTGAGGTGGCAAGATGGGATAAGGCGTCGGCTCTAGCATTCTCCTGTCGAGGGATATAGCTGATGCTAAAGTAAGCCAAGGGAGAAGCTAGCGATTGCACCATACTTAAGTAGCAGGACATGATGGGATCCCTTGCTTCATATTCCCTTACGATTTGGCCAGCGACCAGTTGGGAGTCGGTGAACGCCCTAAGGCGTTTCACCCCAATTTCTTGAGCTAATCTCATCCCGGACAGCAAAGCTTCATATTCTGCCTGATTATTAGTGGCTGGGAAGAGGAAGCGGAGTGCACACTCGGTTACAACTTCATCTGAGTTGGCCAAGATGAGGCCTGCTCCGCTCCCTTGAGAATTCGACGCTCCATCTACATGAAGGACCCATTCATCATCACTGGTTCTGAGGGACTGAGTGTTTGTAGAAGGTTCTTCAGGTTGCTCCTCTCCCCAAGTGCATTCAACCAAAAAATCCGTCAAGACTTGAGACTTCATGGCCGACCGGGGGCAAAAAGACAGATCGAATTCCTCCAACTTAAGGGCCCACCTTGCTAGTTGGCCGGAAGTATCTAGGCGAGCGAGAACTGTCTTCAGAGGTTGATCTGTGATTACCGCAATCGGGTGGGCTTGGAAGTATGGCCACAGACGCTGGGCAGACACTATCAGCGCAAAGATAATCTTTTCCATCTTTGAGTACCTAGTTTCTGCATCGTGAAGCACCTTGCTTGTGTAGTAACTGGCCTTTGCATGCCATTGGTGTCCAGGCGGACCAGCACAGAGCTAACGGCTTCAGGAGAGGCTGCGAGGTATAGAAGGAGTTCTTCCCCACCTGTTGGCTTGGCTAGCAGTGGCGGGGTAGATAAGAATTCTTTTAACCCCTCGAACGTCTCTTGACACTCTTTCGTCCATTCGAATTCATTGACCTTGCGGAGCGCCTTGAAGAAAGGTAGACATCTTTCAGCGGATTTGGACAGGAAGCAACTTAAGGCGGCCACCCTTCCTGTCAGGCGATGTATTTCCTTCTTGTTGGCGGGGGCCTCATGTCCAAAATGGCTTCAACTTTGTCCAGGTTTGCCTCGATCCCCCACCGGGTTACCATAAAGCCCAAAAACTTTCCGGCTGTCACCCCAAATGCACACTTGCATGGGTTCAGCTTCATCTGGTACCAACGAAGGTTGTCAAAAGTCTTCGTTAAGTCTACGATATGGTCGGTGGCGTGGACGCTCTTTGTCCACATGTCATCCACGTACACTTCCATGTTACGGCCTATCTGGCCTTCAAGACTTTGTTCATCAGCCTTTGGTAGGTGGCTCCCACGTTCTTTAGCCCAAAAGGCATTACCCTATAGCAGTACAGCCCCTTCTCAGTTATGAAGGAGGTAGCTTCTTCATCCGCTGGATTCATCCTATTCTGGTTGTATCCAGAGAATGCATCCATGAAGCTAAGGACCTCATGCCCAGATGTAGCGTCCACCAGTTGATCGATCCGGGGCAGGGGAAAGCTGTCCTTAGGACATGCTTTGTTGAGATCGGTGAAATCACACACATTCTCCAGCTCCCATTAGCCTTACGGACCAGCACCACGTTGGCCAACCATTCGGGGTAATGGACCTCCCAAATATGGCCTGCAGCTGTTAACTTGCGAACTTCCTCGTCGATAGCTTTCTGTCTATCTGGAGCGAAGTTTCTTTTTTTCTGTCGGACCGACCGACACTCTGGCCTGAGGTTGAGCCGATGGGTGATTACTTCTTCGGGGACGCCCGGCATGTCTGAGGACGACCATGCAAAGATGTCGGTGTTGGCATGCAGGCAAGTTCGAAGTCGATCACGAGCCTCTTCTGGAAGCAACGCCCCCACCTGAACAGTCCTTGCCAGGTCATCCCCCAAGGGGAGGGTCAGAAGGTGTTCGGCTGGCTCTCCCCTCCTTCCCAGCTCCCGGGGATCGAGCGGCTCAGAGGCTATTGCCGATGCCGTTTCCAGTGGGCTGGGAGACAAATGATAGCAAAGCGGTGGTGGGCTTTGCTCCCCTTTCATCTCTCCAACTCCTTCATCAGTGGGGAACCTTACCAATAATCTCTTAGTGGACATTACGATATCTAGCAAATTCAATCCTGGTCTCCCCAATATAGCGTTATAAGCCAGTGGGACCCGGACCACCAAGAAATTTATAAGCACGGTGCTTTGACATGGAGGGGTTCCAGCCGTGACTGGGAGGGCGATCTCCCCCTCAACGCTCACCGAGTCTTCAGTGAAGCCCATTAGAGGCGCAGCAACAGGTCAGAGGGAAGACTTCGACAGATTCATCCGAACAAAAGCCTCGTAGCTCAAAACATCCATCGAACTCCCACTATCAACTAAAATTCTTTTTACAGGATGTTTGGCTATAGTCATGGACACAACAACACTGTCGTCATGCTTATTAACTACCCCATCTAAATCCTTTCTAAAGAAAGGAATTACAGAATCTATTCCCTCTCGCTGCCTCTTTGAACTGCCACCTGCCCCCAGGAAATCATAGCTATGGTCTTCTCCATTGGAGCATTGTCCACGCCGGCCGAAAGTATCGGAGGCACCGATGGACCCGAAGTGGGAAGGTTTCCCCTTCGAACGAATTTGCTCAGGTGACCCTGCTGAACCAGCTCCTCAATGGCCTTCTTCAGATGGCGATAGTCCTCGGTGTCGCAACCATAGTCTCGGTGGTACCGGCAGTAAAACTCCTTGTTGCGGGGAGCCCCAGATTTCAAGGGAGCCGGACGCTTGAAATAAGGTTCCTCCCCGATCTCCAGCAGATGTGAGATATAGGAGCCATGAGGAGAGTGAATTGCTCCTTAGGAACAAGTGTCTGTGGTCGGCGATCTGAGCGGTGAGGAGGCTCAGGCTTCCGAGGTCGTGCACCGGCATGATCAGTAGGCGGTGGTTTCTTACTGTGTTCTTGTCAACTTCCCTTCTGGAAGAATCTGCCTCGTCGGTGCGGATGTACTTCTGTGCTCGGCTCAGAAGCTCAGCATAAAAACTCGGAGGCTTCTTGTCCATGGAATAGGCAAACCTGGATGGACGAAGTCCTCGTTTTAATGCCAAAGTGGCTACGGAGTCTTCCAGGTTGTATACCTCCAACATTGCTTCCTTAAATCGAGCAACAAAGTCCTTCAAGGTCTCGCCACTCCTCTACTGGATAGCAAATAGGCTATCAGCCACTCGTGGGATCTTTCGGCAGGCATCAAAGTGGGCCAGGAAAGATCGCTCGAGTTGCCGAAACGAATTGATGCTACATGGAGGCAGGCAGGAGTACCACACGCGTGCCTCCTTGCGAAGGGTAGCCAGAAAGGCGACACATAAAAGGGAGTTTGTCGCTCCCTGAACCTGCATGAGGACCTTGTAGCTTTTCAGGTGGTCCAGGGGGTCCGTCGTGCCATCGTACGGATCCAGTTGGGGGAGACGGAAACGGGGCAGGACCCGTTCCTCCATGATACGATGGGAAAGTGGGGGGCGATGCTCATAGTCCATCCCGTAAGGATTAGCAATCCGGCGGCTAAGCTCCTTCAACCGTCGATGATACTCATCGAGCCATTGCTCGGCCCGATGGGAAGTCTTCTTGAGGGTGCCATCTCGAGATGAATCGGAAGAAGAAACCAGAAAGAACAGCGGCGTAAGGAACGCACCCTTCTAGACTCTCTCTCCTTCGGCCGATGGTGGGAACGACCGGAGTGGTGAGAGGGGGACCGTCATCGCTTCGAGGACTCTCGTCGATAAAGTTCAGGGGGTGAGCGGCGGGAGACCTCAGGCGGGGTGCCGCCTTGGTGAGACTGGACTGTCCCCCGCACCCCTTCATCGGGCACAGGGGTTGAGGTGCAGTAGTCAAACAATGCTCTTGCAGTCTCCATACCATTGTCATCAGGTCCTGGACCTGGTGAGCTAGAACCTCAAGCCGGTCAGGCTGGCTTATCTGTGCAGGGGGCGGAACACGGAGGTTGACCTTCGATTGCTCCGCTTGTGGAATACGCTCCGTGGCTTGACTGGAGGAAGCCTCCTATGCTCGTGTAGTCACCATCATCTCCCTCGCAGAATTGGTGGGGTCATAGGGAGAACCTTCGCCTTCCTCCCATGCGAACGCCCCCCTTCCTGGCGCACCAATCTGATGTGGACAGATCACCTATTGAGCGACGAGCATGCTGAGGTTTGTCGTGGGCTTCCAAGTGGGATGGAGGAGTCGTCTCTCTTCTTCGAAACACTGCAAGAAGTCCTCGGCCGGTGTTCCCGGCGAGGACCCTCCGACGCTCAAGTTAGTAAACTTGTCGCTCAGTTCTCTAGTAGTGAGATAGGAGTTGAGAGATAGGGAGAGAGAGAGAGCCCCCCTGCATTGAGCTCGGGTCCTCCTCTTATACCTGTCTGGGGGGTCCCGTTTACCTTGTTCTGTTGGAACCATCGAATCTTCCTCGTTAGGATAAGTTTCTCTGAACGGCAAGTGGTTAAGCCATTGCTGGATGAGGGCCGCTTGTAGCGGAAACTGCCGAGCGTGCTAGCACTTGCCCGTGATTTCAGTGAGCGAGGTACATGGCAATAGACCTCGAATCACGGGATCTGTTGCCTGAGACGGGTCATTGTGCATGCGAAAAAGGCACCAAGTTAGGACCGAAGCCGTCGCTGGAGGCCGGAGCCAGAGGCCATCGCTGGAGGCCGGAGCCAAAGGCCGTCGCTAGAGGCCGGAGCCAGAGGCCGTCGCTGGAGGCCGGCGCTGGAGACCGTCGCTGGAGGCCGGAGCCAAAGGCCGTCGCTGGTGGCCGGCGCTGGAGGCCATCACTGGAGGCCAGAGCCAAAGGCCATCGCTGGAGGCCGAAGCCAGAGGCCATCGCTGGAGGCCGGAGCCAAAGGCCGTCGCTGGAGGCTGAAGCCGGAGGCCATCGCTGGAGGCCGGAGCCAAAGGCCATCGCTGGAGGCTGGAGCCCAAAGGCCGTCGCTGGAGGCCGGAGCCCAAGGCCGTCGCTGGAGGCCGGAGTTGAAGGCCGTCACTGGAGGTCGGAGCCAAAGGCCGTCGCTAGAGGCCAAAGTCCAAGGCCGTCGCTGGAGGCCGGCGCTGGAGTTCTATTTCTGGGTTTTGCTGTCACATTATTATTTCTAAAAATCGTGCAAAAGATATACCACCCAGAGGAAATGACCAGCCGTATCAAATATTTTTATCATGAAAATAAAGTAAGTCAAGATCGATAAATACCTCCAGCCATTGCTCCACGATCCAGATGTGGGCAAGGATCTTCCACACCTTACTATCTCTCTCAGTGATGGTGTAAACTTTCTCGATGAGACCAGGCGCAGGGACCTTCCCGTTTTATAATCCTTTATGCCTTATCTATCCATCACAGAGGGAGCCGCTTTAAACGGATATGATTAAGGGATTCTTATCTTAATCGTGAATTCAAATTCAAAATTTGAATTCACCTAATCCCTCGATATCAGAATATATGACCATTTTAATCATATCTAACCGATATGCTTAATGGAGAAAAAACCAACATTCTTCCACTTGGTCCGTATATTCTATTACTATAGTAAGAAACAGAATACATGAATCATGGCAATAGGTCCTCTTAAAATCGAGCATTATTTACCATGTATCACAATGTATTATATTTCCCAAACATAAACCCATATAACTTAATGAATAAACCCAATATTTATTCTAGGTCCAACTTAATGATGCTTATTATAAATAAATGTGTACCCTAAATAACTGAATGTGAAAAAACATCACAACCATAAAAGAGTTTCATTGTAAAAGTAGTTATCCATGCAACAAAAGTATATCATGGGACCAACTCCCATTGATACCACATGATCCTTAAAATTCTTAATTGGCATGCCTTTAGTCAAGGATCAGCTATCATCAATTCAGTGCTAACATGTTATATGACCACTTTGTTTTCTTTAACACATTCTCTTATGGCTAAATACTTAATGTCGATGTGTTTACTTTGACTACCACTCTTGTGGTTTTTAGCCAAAAAAATATAGCAACTGAATTGTCATAGTACAATTTAATGTTAATGTATGCCCTATATCCAATCAGATTGGATGCTATATACATTCTATGAATACAAATCAAATAAAATGGTTTCTTTATCTATCCAGATATCTTTTATAATATATTTGATATATATGTCTGTGATATAAAGTCCAAAAGAATATGAACCGTGCATATGGATTTGTAATAGAGATTACAAATTGTGGGATCCAAATTGCACGTTATGGTTCAATTCTTTAAACTTCCCTAGTCGATGTACAGATGGGACTAGACACCATTGAACACCGTGAGATTAGCACACATTGCATATCCTCACCCTTGGGGTAAGCAGCTGATTTCACAAGCTGAAGTATGAAGATACTTGGATAGGTGTGTCGATGCTCGTTATTGTAACGATGCATTAGATAACCCGTACAGAGATCCCATATGAATATTCTATATAGTGTCAATGGTTGATTTCTAAATGACGGTGGTGTGAGTAATCCTTTGACTTGAGATCTTCATTTCATCTCATGTGTTGAATGTCATGCTTTGACGGCATCCAAACATTGCTCTAGCCACGGGTGGCAAATATGGTATCGATTGGGTAGGATATGAAGCACATGAAGATGGTATTTGATCAAGACAGGATTTGTCTCCCTTGATAGAAAGGGTTATATCCCACGGCCACTTGATGGATTAAATTGATTGTTAAATCCTTGCAAGGTTGAGTTGGAATTCGAAATGGTTTCAAAGTTCTAATTCATATGAGTCAATTTTTCTTGAGATCAAGTAAACAAAGATCAATTACAGGATTGACACATTCCATACCACTGATTGATCTAGGATATGTGACGAAAGGATTTGATCATATGATAACCGTTCATGGATAGGTATTGATGGTCACGTCAACAAAACCTTTAGCAGTTGGGTGGTCATAATGCTTTTCTAGAGGCCTCTCATGATCTATAATCATGTTGTTGAATTAGACAAAGAGTTGTCCAAACATTCCTAGGGTCTATGATTAGGACAGGATTATTACCAACATGTTAAAGGGCCTAATGGGTCATACACATTAAGGAGAATATTGGATGAATTAAAATGAGAATTAAATTAGATTTAATTCAGATAAGATGATCAATTAAATAATTGGGTGAGACCCAATTTAAAGAAGATATAATTATAATGGATATGATCCATTATAATAGAAGGAATGTTAAAGAGAAATTATTTGTACATATGATGAACAAATAATTGGATACCGATATGTGACTTGATCCATGTGATGGATGGCTCTGATTATTCAGGTATGGATGTCCAATCTCAGCCATGTGAAGATGGAATCATGCCCATGGGATGAGGCATGATGAATCTCTACGGTTCGATGATGAACACGTACAAATTAGGGCATATAGTTATGGGATAACCAACTCCTAATTTCAAAGGCTGAGATTGTGACACTTGGATTAATCTTACCATGAAGATGGGAGTTTCTTACCATAAAGATGGAGGAGTTTCTTACTATGAAGATGGAAGGAGTTTCTTACCATGAAGATGAGAGTTTCTAACATAATGATGGGAGTTTCTTACCATGAAGAGAGGTCTCTTCCTCTTTGGAACGTCTCATTTTAACCTATAAATATAGTTCCTTCCTACCAAGAAAGAAAAGATTAGACTTTTCTTCAAAGATATCTTCTGTAAGGGGATTCAAAAGGCGCTAGCACCCCTCTCTCTCTCTCGTGGTGTCATCTTCATACCTTGAGGTCTTCATCCCCTCTTCTCCGCGTGGATCACCGTTAGAGGCGGACACGTGGATGGCTAGTGGCAAAGGATTAACCGGCTTCATCCTCATCTACATCGATAAAGGACTCAAGTATGAATAAAATTAGATTTTATTTGAGATTTAATGAATTTGTTCCTAAGGATCCTGGGCATCTAAAATTTTGTATTATATCTTCGCAATGTTTTCATGAATTTGATTCATATCTTGTATACATAATTCCATCAGTGGTATCAGAGCCCCCTTAGGCTACAGATTCATTAATCTGATAGGATACTTGAGTCAATATGATTGATAATATGATTATTTATTATGCTTAAAATCATGAGAGTTTTCATATGTTGATAATAAATCTAAAATATAATAAAATGTTTATTTTTTGATGATAAACAATATTATTTAGATTTATGCATATTCATTATCATGTTCAAATAGAGTACTTTGAATATAGAGGAAAAGGTTTATTATATGATAATAAACAATAATTAATCATATATGTGTCATGTTAAAATAGTAATTATTATTTATACATATAGATACTATATGCTGAAATCTAGAAATCATGTTTAGGATTTAATTTTAGCATGATGATGATATGATTAAGATATGATATTCTTATGATAATGAACATTGAAAACTTTAGGGTTTGTTAGAGACATTAGGATTTACATGGGATGTGAAACCGACATGTCATAACATGTAATTAAATGATAAGAAAATTTTAAAATTTAATTAAGAATTCTTATCATAATACCCTAGCTAGATCACTATCTAAGTTATCATAAAATGTAATAGATGATAAATGATTTAGGAAACTTAGACTTAACCATGTCTTTGTTTGATCCTATGATCCCATAATTGATCTAATCAATTGGGCTTAACTACATTGGTGTCTAGAAAGGTTTGATCATGGTTTTTAATTGCTCCGTTCGCTGCCTGAGAAATCCATTCAATGGGATCGAAGGGTATGCTAAATAGGACCCATTGATCAGCTGATCTGGCCATTGTTAGGAAAGCTCTTAATTGATTAAATCAATTAAGGTTGATCAGGATGGTAGCAATTGATTTGGTCACATAATTAGGGTTCTAAATTAGATAGTGATTAGGATCCTAATTTGATTAGGAATCCCAATCATAGATTGGATCTTATGAAATTAAGGTTAATTGAGATTAATCTAAAATCTACATATAGGATATGTAACCTAGCATAGTACAAATGTTGTAGATGTAGATGGACCTATATGCGCTAAATCCCTCCACGAATATTAAGTCATAAGCCTTCCATTGTTCACATGATACAAAATCATTAGGTTATGAGATTTGTCGTGCCAAAGCCGAGGTCGAGTGTACTTATGAGAGTTGATTGTGGAACAATGGGTTGACTTAACTAGATTAGCTGGCATAATTGGCCAAAGTCGGGGTCAGTCTAATCTAGAGGCAAACTTTAGGGTGATCACATATGGATGTGATTGACAAGGCAATGTCCCCTAAATGATCTAGGAGTCACATTAGATGTGATTGATGATAATCTACCAAATTTGGCTTACCGAGATTTGTTGTGCCAAAGCCAAGGTCAAGGTAATTCAAATGAGGATCCTAGCCCACTAAGGAAATTGAATGCCAATTTCTCGAGATTAATAGAGAGGGCTATTAACCTTGATAAAATAGTGGGAGAAACAACTTAATTAAAAATCTAGAATTACCATATTAAGTTGGTGATTAGTATTCATAGTAATTGACTCATTCTAATTTTATGTAGGTTATCAAGAAACCATGAGTGTAAACATCAACCTAAGGAATATTTTAGAATCCAACAAATTGACTGGACTCAACTTCCCTGATTGGCTAAGGAATGTAAGGATCGTTCTTCGATCTGAGAAAATTCTTTTTGTCCTAGATGAGGTTGCACCGGAGGTCCCACCAGCGGATGCTCCGACTGAGGTTCATGTGGCATACAACCGTATAAAGATGCTGAAGACATGGCTACATGTTTGATGTTGGCCTCGATGTCACCTGATCTTCAGAAACAGCATGAGCATATGAATGCTCAGGAGATTTTGATGCACTTGCAAGAGTTGTTTGGTGCACAGTCGATATGAGAGGTTTCAAACTTCTAAAGAGCTGTTTCGGTGCAAAATGACTGAGGATTGATCAGTGGGTGCCCACGTACTTAAAATGATCAATATGATTGAAAAGTTGGCACGATTGGGTTTTGTGATGGATCATGAACTAAGTGTTGACTTGGTTCTGCAGTCATTACCTCCCAGCTATTGGCAGTTTGTTCTTAATTTCAACATGAACAAGCTAGAGACATCTCTACCTAAGCTCGTGAATATGCTGACGAATGCCGAGCCCAACATTAAGAAAGAAAAGGGGCAGGTTATGGTCGTGGAGTCTTCTGGCGCTCGTAAAAGCGGCCAAAGAAGAATAAGGTCCAAAAGGCCAAGGCGACTAAACCAAATAAGGGCATCAAGAAAAATAAAGTAGCCAAGGGGAAATGTCACTTTATGGGAAGGAAGGGCACTGGAAGCGAAACTGCAAAGCTTATCTGGCTAGCCTGAAAGAAAAGAAACATACAGATGCTTCTACTTCAGGTATATTTATGATTGAGATATTTTCTTCTGTTACTTCTTATTCCACTTGGGTATTGGATACCGGTTGTGGATCTCATATTTGTATTAATATGCAGATGATAAGAAGCAGTAGAAAGCTGGAAAAAGATGAAGTGATCCTGCGCATGGGAAATGGAGCAAAGGTTGTGCTTTAGCTATAGGATCTTGTTCTTTGTCTTTGCCCACTGGGCTTGTAATGGAGCTTAATAATTGTTACTATGTTCCAAACATAACAAAGAACATTATTTCCGTTTCATGTCTTGTAAATGATGGATATACATTTGAAATTGGAAATAAAGGAATTTCAATTTTTAAAAATGAAATGTTCTTTGGTTCTGCTGAAATGTTCAACGAGATTTATGTTTTGAATTTACAATGCCCTATTCTCAATGTAGAAACTAAGAAATTAAAATCAAATAATTCTAAGAACTCATTCCTATGGCACTGTCATTAGGCCATGTAAATGAAACACGTTTAACCAAGTTACATAAGGATGGCTACTTGGGCTCATTCGATTGGGAATCGTTTGAGGAATGTGAGTCGCTTACGTGGCAAAATGACTAAGTCATCCTTTACTAAAAAGGGTGAGCGAGCAACTGAATGTTTAGGACTAGTACATTCGGATGTATGTGGTCCTATCAATATTCAGGCAATAGGAGGTTTTTCTTACTTCATCACATTTATAGATGACCATAGCAGGTATGGTTATGTATATCTGATGAAGCACAAATCTGAAGCCTTTGAAAAGTTCAAAGAATTCAGATCCGAGGTAGAAAAACAAAGTGGCAAAAGTATTAAGATACTTCGATCAGATCGAGGTGGGGAATACTTAAGCCATGAGTTCTTAGAATATTTGAAGGAGAATGGATTCTCTCTCAGTGGACTCCTCCTGGTACACCACAGCATAATGGTGTATCAGAAAGGAGAAAACACATTATTAGATATGGTGCGATCAATGATGAGCCTTGCAAATCTTCCAAAAATGTTTTGGGGTTATGCCCTACACACAGCCGAATACACTCTAAACCGAGTTCCATCTAAGTCGGTCAGTTCCACTCCCTATGA
>UESW01004403.1:822735-856689 GCA_900491605.1 Calamus simplicifolius | reverse complement strand
ATGTTTTGGGGTTATGCCCTACACACAGCCGAATACACTCTAAACCGAGTTCCATCTAAGTCGGTCAGTTCCACTCCCTATGAGATATGGTGTGGAAAGAAATCAACCCTTAGTCATCTAAGGATTTGGGGTTGCTACGCTTATGTCAAGCGTAATAAGTCAGACAAGCTGGGAGCTAGATCTGACAAGTGTAATTTTGTGGGGTATCCTAAAGAAAGAAAAGGATACTACTTCTACCACCCACTCGAGCAAAAGGTGTTTGTCTCAAGGCATGCCATATTTCTAGAGAATGAGATTTTTCTAAGAAATGGTAGTGGCAGAAATATTGAGATTAGTGAAACTCAAGAACCATAAATTGACACAGACCAATTAGATGATATGGAGCAAATGTCAAATGTAATGGGAGTTGAGCAGGAGACTCAACTCACATTCAGGCAACATTTACATGAGCCTCTATTAGAAATGGTGGAGCCACAGGTAGCTCCAAGTACACATTAGCTACCTAGGTCTAGTAGAACACATCATATTCCTGAGAGATATGGATTTCTTATAGAAGATGATGAGCCTACTAACTACGAGGAAACAATATGTGACATTAACTTCAAGAGATGGCTTGAAGCCATGAAGTCTGAAATGGACTCTATGTACAACAACCAAGTATGGACTTTGGTTGATCCACCTGAAGGAATAAACCCATTGGGTGCAAATGGGTCTTCAAGAAGAAGACAAACATGGATGGTAATGTGATTACTTATAAGGCGAGGCTAGTTGCAAAAGGTTACAAGCAAAGGCAAGGTGTTGACTTTGATGAAACCTTTTCGCCCGTAGCCATGCTTAAGTCCATAAGGATTTTGCTTACGATTATGAGATATGGAAATGGATGTCAAGATCGCCTTTCTAAATGGTGATTTAGTGGAGGATGTGTAGATGACACAACCTGAGGGTTTTGAGTCCATTGATTCTAAAAAGGTATGCAAGCTGCAAAGGTCCATTTATGGACTTAAGCAAGCCTCTAGAAGTTGGAACATCCTGATGAAACAATCAAAAAGTTTGATTTTATTAAAAATGAGGATGATCCATGTGTGTACAAGAAGGTTAGTGGGAGTGTTATTGTTTTCCTGATATATATAGATGACATATTATTGATAGGAAATAATGTATCCTTGCTGCAAGAAGTGAAGGAATGGTTGTCCAGCAAGTTCTCCATGAAAGATTTGGGAGAAGCAGCTACATACTGGGTATTAAGATCTATAGAGATAGATTTAGGAGGTTGCTTGGATTGTCCCAATCAACGTACATAGATAAAGTGCTAAAACGGTTTAGCATGGAGGAATCCAAGAAGGGATTCTTGCCGAATCGCATGGGATACATCTCTCCAAGGACATGAGTCCTAAGACCCAAATGAAGAGAGAGCACATGAATAGGATTTCATATGCCTCAGCAATCTGATCCATCATGTATGCGATGCTATGTATGAGACCTGATATTTCTTATGCATTGAGTATCACTAGTAGATACCAGCTAAACCCTGGTGAGAAACATTGGATGGCCGTTAAGAATATCCTTAAGTACTTACGAATGACTAAGGATATGTTCTTGGTTTATGGAGGACCCAAACTCATAGTTCAGGGTTATACGGATTCTAGTTTTCAGTTTGATAAATATGATTATAAATCTTAATCAGGCTATGTCTTTACACTCAATAGTGGTGCAGTCAGCTGGAAGAGTTCCAAGCAGAAAACGACTGTCGACTCTACAACCGAGTCCGAGTACATTGCAGCATTAGATGCAGCCAATGAAGCGTTTGGATCAAAAAGTTCATCACTGAACTTGGTGTGGTTCCAAGCATTGCTGATCCAGTACACTTGTATTGTGACAATAATGGAACTATTGCGCAAGCTAAGGAGCCAAGGTCTCATTAGAGGTCCAAATATGTACTCAGGGATACTATGTAATTAGAGAGATTATTGGTAGAAATGATGTAAAAATAGAACGAGTCCCCATGGAAGATAATATTACCAATCTATTCACTAAAGTCCTGCCGCAGCAGAAGCATGATGGTCATGCTGAGTTACTTGTATTGGATCATGGGTGATTAGCTCTAGTGCAAGTGGGAGATTGTTAGTGTATGCCCTAAATCCAATCGGATTGGATGCTATATACATTCTATGAATACAAATAAATAAAATGGTTTCTTAATCTATCCAGATATCGTTTATAATATATTTGATATATATGTCTGTGATATAAAGTCCAAAAGAATGTGAACCGTGCATATGGAATTTGTAATAGAGATTACAATTGTGAGATCCAAATTGCACGTTATGGTTCGATTCTTTAAACTTCCCTAGTCGATGTGTATGGGACTGGACACCATTAAAACCGTGAGACTAGCACAGATTGCATATCCTCACCCTTGGGGTGAGCAGCTGATTTCACAAGCTGAAGTATGATATACTTGGATAGGTATGTGGATGCTCGTTATTGTAACGATGCATTGGATGACCCGTACAAAGATCCCATATGAATATTCTATATAGTGTCGATGGTTGATCTATAAATGATGGTGTGAGTGATCCTTTGACTTAAGATCTTCATGTATCTCATATGTTGAATGTCATGCTTTGACGACATCCAAATGTCGCTCTAGCCATGGGTGGCAAATATGGTCGATTGGGTAGGACATAAAGCATATGAAGATGGTGTTTGATCAAGACAGGATTCGTCTCCCTTGATAGAAAGGATTATATCCCACGGCCACTTGATGGATTAAATTGATTGTTAAATCCTTGCAAGGTTGAGTTGGAATTCGAAATGGTTTCGAAGTTCTAATTCATATGAGTCATTTTTTCCAAAGATCAAGTAAACAAAGATCAATTACAGGGTTGACACATTCCCATACCACTGATTGATCTGAGATATGTGATGAAAGGGTTTGATCATACGGTAACCGCTCATGGACAGGTGTTGATGGTCACGTCAACAAAATCTTTAGCAGTTGGGTGGTCATGATGCTTTGCTAGAGGCCTCTCATGATCTATAATCATGTTGTTGAATTAGACAAAGAGTTATCCTAGGGTCTATGATTAGGCAATATTATTGCCAACATGTTAAAGGGCCTAATGGGTCACACGCATTAAGGAGAATATTGGATGAATTAAAATGAGAATTAAATTAGATTTAATTCAGATAAGATGATCAATTAAATAATTGGGTGAGACCCAATTTAAAAAAGATATAATTATAATGGATATGATCCATATAATAGAGGAATGTTAAGGAGAAATTATTTGTACATATGATGAACAAATAATTGGATACCGATATGTGACTTGATCTATGTGATGGATGGCTCTGATTATTCAGGTATGGATGTCCAATCTCAGCCATGTGAAGATGGAATCATGCCCATGGGATGAGGCATGATGAATCTCTACGGTTCGATGATGAACACGTACAAATTAGGGCATATAGTTATGGGATAACCAACTCCTAATTTCAAGGCTGAGATTGTGACACTTGGATTAATATTATCATGAAGATGAGAGTTTCTTACCATGAAGATGGAAGGAGTTTCTTACCATGAAGATGGGAGTTTCTTACCATAATGATGGGAGTTTCTTACCATGAAGAGAGGTCTCTTCCTTTTTGGAACGTCTCATTTTCAACCTATAAATATAGTTCCTTCCTACCAAGAAAGTAGAGCATGAGAAGAAAGATTAGACTTTTCTTCAAAAATATCTTCTGTAAGGGGATTCAAGAGGCGCTAGCACCCCTCTCTCTCTCCCGTGGTGTCATCTTCATACCTTGGAGGTCTTATCCCCTCCTCTCCGCATGGATCACCGTTAGAGGCCGGACACGTGGACGGCTAGTGGCAAAGGATTAACCGGCTTCATCCTCATCTACATTGATAAAGGACTCAGGTATAAATAAAATTAGATTTTATTTGAGATTTAATGAATTTGTTCCTAAGGATCCTAGGCATTTGGGAATTTTATATTATATCTTCCGCAATATTTTCATGAATTTGATTCATATCTTGTATACATAATTCCCATCATTTAATTGCCCAGCAATAGAATCAACAATTCTAAGCCATGAAATGAAACTCTTCAATCATACACCATGAAAAGTAGCCTCAAAATAAGCTTGCATAATAGGTAGCAGTCAGCTATGTACCTCATGACCTTTTAGCAGCTCTCAAGTGGTCTAAACCTAGATTACTCTGATATCTCCCTAACATCCCAACTGCAAATGCTATGTCAGGCCTTGTACAAACCTGAGCATACATCAAGCTACCAACAGCTGAGGCATATGGAGTGTTTTTCATTTCCTCCCTCTCAAAGTCATTCCTTGGGCACTGACTCAAATTGAATTTGTCACCCTTGACTATGGGAGCTATACTCGGTGAACAATTTTTCATCCAAAATCTCTCTAAAATTTTATTGATATAGGTTTCTTAAGATAGACCTAAAACACCTCGAAGTCTATTTCTCTGAATTTAATGCCAATGACATAAGAGGCATCACCCAATCTTTCATGTCAAATTCTTAGAGAGAAATTGTTTCACCTCATGTAACATACCTTTATCATTGGTTGCAAGTAAAAATCATCTACATATAGGATCAGAAAACAAATTTTGCTCCCACTGACCTTCTGGTATATACATTGATCCATGATGTTCTCTACAAATCCAAATGAAGAAATCACATCATGAAATTTTAAGTACCATTGTCGAGAGGCTTGTTGCAATCAATATATAGATCTCTTAAGCTTGCATACTAATTGCTCATTATCACTAGAGGAAAAACCTTCAAGTTGTTTCATATAAACCTCTTCCTCTAGATCTTCATTGAGAAATGCAGTTTTCACATCCATTTGTTGCAACTCTAAATCAAAATGCGCAACAAATGCCATGATAATGCGGAAAGAATCTTTTTTAGATACAGAAGAAAATGTCTCCTTGTAATCAATTCCCTCCCTTTGAATGAATCCCTTAGCAACGAATCTTGCCTTATATCACTCAATGTTGCCTAACGAGTCTTTCTTGGTCTTAAAGACCCATTTACAGCCAATGGCTTTTGCTCCATCAAGCAACTCAATAAGATCCCAGACTCCATTAACTGCCATAGAATTCATCTCATCTTTCATAGCATCATACCATAAATTAGATTCCTTACAATTCATGGCTTGTGAAAACGTTTCAGGATCATTTTCAGCTCCAATATTATAATCCGACTCTTGAAGATACACAATATAGTCACTAGAAATTACTGATTTCTTTTCTCTGTAGATCTTCTTAATGTTGTAACAACCTCCTCTGGCGAAGTTGATTGTTCAACTATCTCTAGTAACTCATAAGAGACTGGATCTACTAGTTCATTATCAGCAAATTATGGAATTTCAACGACTGGTTGTATAATGCCCGTTTGATCTTGAGGGGCACTATGAAAGATAATCAGTCTATCACTTGAAGTGGAAGGTTGAGCATAAGAGTGTTCCCTTTCAGGAATCATGCTCTGCAATTGATCACTCCCACTGATCAAGTCATTCTCAAGAAATTTGGTATTCCTTGATTCCACAATCCTAGTTATGTGAGATGGATAGTAAAATCTATATCCCTTGGACCTTTCGGCATATCCAATAAAATATCCACTAATGGCCCTAGAGTCCAGTTTTTTCTCTTATGGATTGTATACTCTCACTTCACATGGGCATCCCCATACACGTACATGTCGCAAACTTGGTTTCCAACCTTTAAATAACTCAAATGGCATTTTAGAAACAACCTTGGTTGGAACCCGATTTAATATGTACACGGCCGTCTTGAGAGCTTCTGTCCTCAAGGACTTAGGTAGTTTGGAGCTGCTAATCATGCTTCTCACCATGTCCATCAATGTTTGGTTCCTTCTTTCTGCTACACCATTCTGATCAGGTGAGCCAGATAAACTGTATTGGGCAACAATCCCATGTTCTTGAAGGAACTTCATAAATGGACCAGGCATTTATCCATCTTCTGTGTATCTCCCATAATACTCACCTTCTCTATCAGATCTCACAATTTTGATTTCTTTTCCACATTATGTCTCTACTTCTTTCTTGAACACCTTAAAGGTATCTAATGCTTCGTTCTTATTATGAAGCAAGTAGAGATACATAAATCGTGAGTAGTCATCAATGAAGCAGATAAAGTATTTCAGACCATGAAAATTCATATCCGGACAACAAATGTCGTGTATATGATCTTTAATGGGTCCGAACTCCTCTTGGCACCTTTCTTTGACTTATTGGTCTGTTTGCCCTTAATGAAGTCCACACAAGTATCAAAGTCAGTGAAGTCCAAAGTATTGAGTACTCCTTCATTCACTAACCTCTTGATTCTATATATGGAGATATGTCCCAATCTTCGATGACACAACATAAAGAGTTATCATTTACAACATATCTTTTCATGCCAGCCCTAACATACATCACATCATAAGTGGTATTATTTTGCAAATTAATATAGAAAAGACCATCATATAACGTACCATTCCCAACAAGTTCAGATTTATAATATAAACTAGAAGAAGTATCTGAAAAGTTGAAGAATAATCCAAAGGTACAAGTCTTGAAACTGAAATTAAATTCCTAAAAAAACTAGGTACATAAAAGGTCTTTTCCAAATTTAAAATAAAACCACTACTAAGAACTAAATTGCATGTCCCTATAGCTTCCACATGTGAGCGCATCTTATTTCCTGAAGAGATATACTGCTCACTTCCTACTTGCTTTCTTAAGTTTTGCATACCCTGCAAAGTATTGCAAATGTGGATTGTAGAACCAGAATCAATCCACCATGTGTTATAAATAACATCAGCCATATTAGATTCATAGTAGACAAGAGCTTTGACTGAAGTACTGAATGCTCATCAATGGCCTTTAGTAGCTTCCTGACATTCTCATGCTTATCGACTGAACCACGTATACCAACAGAGATTTTTGTCTTTATGAACATTACACTCAAGCGATTAGATCGCTCCCAACATTTATAAATCACAATCTCACTAGGAGTGCTGGTCTGAGTTACTGAAGGTGGTTCATCCTTCCTTATAGCATAATCAATGTCCATCTAGCCCAGATGAAGGAGAATTCTCTCCTTCCAAACCTTATAGTTATCACCCCTCAATTCAGATATGTCACACTTTATATCAGAGAAATTACAGGTTGCATAATTGCAAAATTTAAACATACATGCTTATTATCAAAAATTAAGGCTAATATAATGCTTTACCAATGTAAATCATGCATTTAGAAACCAGTGAATCTACTGACATAAAACTTGCCTATGGGCTAAAGCTCTAATTCAATTAGATTCACTTAAGTCTATATGATAAAACTATCAAAATATGTTTATTCTTTCTAATTTCTGTGGGTAGATTAGAAAATATAATTTGATATTATCTTAATTAATTATATAAAAAGTGAATCTGCTGACATAAAACTTACCCGTGGGCTAAAGCTTTAATTCAATTAGATTCACTTAAGTATGTATGATAAAACTATCAAATTATGTTCCTTCTTTCTAATTTCTATGGGTAGATTAGAAAAATATAATTTGATATTTATCTTAATTAATATATAAATAGTGAATCTGCTGACATAAAACTTGCCTGGGCTAAAGCTTTAATTCAATTAGATTCACTTAAGTATGTATGATAAAACTATCAAATTATGCTCCTTCTTTATAATTCCTATAGGTAGATTAGAAAAATATAATTTGATATTTTATCTTAATTAATTATATAAATAGTGAATCTACTGACATAAAACTTGCATGTGGGCTAAAGCTTTAATTCAATTAAATTCACTTAAGTCTGTATGATAAAACTATCAAATTATGTTCCTTCTCCTAATTTCTATAGGTAGATTAGAAAAATATAATTTGATATTTATCTTAATTAAATATTTAAATATAAAATAGTGAATCTACTGATATAAAACTTGACCGTAGGCTAAAGTTTTAATTCAATAGATTCACTTAAGTCTATATGATAAAACTATCAAATTATGTTCCTTCTTTCTAATTCCTATGGGTAGATTAGAAAAATATAATTTGACATTTTATTCTAATTAATTATATAAATATAACAAAATTTCATGTAGGATAAATTTTATTATATCCATATAATTAATTATAATTAATGTCTATATTTATGTGATTTATTAACTTTATATATAATTTTATAATTAAGGATGCTGTGGCTACTCCTCAATTATTCATTGTATTTATCACTTAGACATTATTTAAATTTTATGCTCAATTATGTCACTTAAGATGCATGCATAATTAACAAATTTATACACATAAATTCTAAATATAATTGAACATAAATAGGCCAGACCAATGGCCAACCACTTAATGAACGAGCCAACAACCCGTCACCCTCACCCAATTCCAATAGTTTAATTTAACCAAAAAATCTCTCAATCACCTCAAAAATTTTCGAATCAGATGTGCCCAGACTGCTGCAATCCAGCCTGCAGCAGTTCAGGCTGGGCGCACGGCCCAGCCTCGCAGCTGGCTCAGGCTGGGCGCATGGCCCAGCCTGGCTGCTGGCCCAGATGGCTGGGCCAGCCAGGCATTGGGCAAGCGTCGGCTGGGCTCAGGCCGCTGGCTTGCTGGGCCCAGGCACTTGGCCAGCGCCTGGCCCAGGCCGAGGGCCCAGCCAAGCGCTGGGCCCAGGCACTGCGCTGGTCAGCGCTGGCTGGCAGCCAGCGCCTGGGCGCTTGCCCTCTTTTTTTTTTTATTCCAATTCTAAATGCCACTTTTTATTTATTTATTTATTTTATTCTGTATGGCCAACACGTTTTCCATAAGTGGCGTCTTTCATCCATCCTCATCCCGTGCACATATTCGAAGCAAGAAAACCCACACTTCCTCCTCTTATGGTGATTTGATCGTGAGATATTTGGATTTATCTTTTATTTAAACTATTTCCAAAAGGGTGAGCGAACAGATAAGTGCATGCTTCATAGCTTAAATAAAACTAAATTAAATCAATTGAATATTAAGAGTTTATTAGATCTAATGCCATTTCAGATGATTCTTGATGACCTATTAACTCTCCCGGTACGCAGGTAGTTGGGTCAAACGCACCAAGGTACTACAATAGCCTTCCTTATTGGTACGTCCCTAATATCCCTACCGTATGCCCGTTGGGTGAAATAATTCAGGGTACTACCAGTAGCCCCCCTTTGGACTATCCCTAAACGAGAGAAATAGAGATAAAGATCGCCTTGCCCCTCTTTATCAAATAAATGATATAAAGATTGTTTCACAAGGATTTTATCAGATCCGTATATTAATGGAAACAATCCTAATAATCAAGGCAGAGGTATTTTTATATGCTCTGATACCAAATGATAGACTTAATTTAGATATATTGATCCCTATCAAATATGCGGAAACATGGGACCAATATATTTATCATAAAAATAAAGTAAGTCAAAATCGATAAATACCTCCAGCCATTGCTCCACGGTCCAGATGAGGGTAAGGATCTTTCACACCTTACGATCTCTCAGCGATGGTGTAAACTTTCTCGATGAGACTAGGCGCAGGGACCTTCCCGTTTTATAATCCTTATGCCTTATCTGTCCATCACAGAAGGCGCCGCTTTAAACAGATATGGTTGAGGGATTCTTATCTTAATCGTGAATTCAAATTCAAAATTTGAATTCACGTAATCCCTCGATATCAGAATATAGGACTACTTTAATCCACTTTAATCGTATCTAACTAATATGCTTAATGGAGAAAAAACCAACATTTGAATCATCAACGTTGACCATGTTCATGGCCCCCTTATGTCCGTCCTTTGTTGACCGTGGCGACAATGTCGCTGCTATAACTCCTTCGGAACCTATCTAATTGCTTAATATGTGTAATATCTGGTTCGTGTGAATCAAAGTCATGGCAGTGGAAATTTCTTGCAAACGCTTACATTTTCGGCGTAGCATTTGGTTCCCAATTTTCCTGATCCAAGGCATCGCGTGGGAGATTAAAAGGAGATGGAGGGTGACTCCCTCCTTCACCCTGGCGCACGCCTTCTCCAGGTAATCTTCCATCCAGCTTCATTATAGTGGGAAGGGGGGGATTTGCTGAACGGAAGAGTGACAGCGAGCAGTCCCTGTGCCGACCTTGGTTCCGATCTGGCAGCGTGCCCATCGCTTCGCCGGGCCTAAGCCTTGGCCGACAGCCCCACCGGCACCGGGGGCGGCGTCTGATGGGGTACCGAAGGAGAGAGAGGAGGAGGGGGCCGGAAGCCCTCCTCCTGGACGGGAGCCGAACCGGCTTCTGCTGTTGGTTCAGGCCCGGCGGCATGCTCGCTACCTCGCCGGGCCTGAGCGATGGTCGGCAACCTCCACCAGCGCTAGGCGTGCATCCGGTGGAGGTCTGGCCGACCATGGTGGCCGGTCGTGCCGCTGGCACTGTAACAGGCCGCGATAAGGAGAAAGAGAGAAGAGAGAGAGTGGGGGGGGAGTTCGGCCGCGGTGGTGGCCGGCTCCTGGCCAATCGATGGCGATCGGCTCCTGGCCGGTCGACGATGGCCGAGCCACCCCGGAGTGTGGCCGGCGATGGCCCTGGCCGCTGGCTCGATTGTTCCCTTGTTTTGGGTGAAACAGGGGAGCAACAGGGATGATGAGAAATTGGGCCGAGTGGGCTACGTTATTTTTGGGCCTGTTGGGCCAACTCGTGAGCCACCTTGAGCTAATTTTTGGGCTCTGTTTTGGGCCGGGTTTAGGAAAGAGAATATATAGCCTGGATCAGTATTGATCCTAGTTTCTTGGGGGTATTTTTACTTCCCCGTTTGGGGTGTATATTGAGAAATATTCAAGCTCAAAGTTGGGCTCAGGATTAGTTTGGAGTAGAATTTAAGGGGCACTTTATTATTCAAATTTTAGAGACTTATTGTGTAAAATGATCCTGTAGGTACCCAGATGTTCAAATAGCTGGTTTACTATTTGGAATTAGCGTATTGAGGTAAGTAAGCTAATTATCATGAATTTTATAATATTTAATATGTAAAGTTTGGAATTGTAGTTATATTCATTTATGAAATTATGAAATGTGAAAAATGGAATTTAATATTTGACTTGGCTATTTTGAAATTAGTAAATAGTACCATGAGTATGCATTTGAGTATTTGCTATGGTATATACAACTGCTATTATTTTGTAAAGTAGTGGAACTATAAATATGCAAAAGATGAAGAATGTGATTATTGTGACTTGCAAAACATATTGGTACTATTGATGTATTATATGCAATTGCTAATAATGTATAAACCACTGTATATGTGATGTGAGAAGCTTATGCTTATGATGATGCATGATGTGTTACAGGCAATTATGATAACGACATTGAGATATACATATATGTGTCGCCGCGGTTCTCATATGATGTGAATGATATGAAATGATGTGAAATGCCAAGTGATACGGAACCCACCTCCACAGGGAAAGATATGTGAAGGACACACATCAGTTGGGTGTATTGTGATTATTTTTGACACATGGCATAATGCTGGTACCAGGACCCTTCCTCTTAGAGGACATTTAAGAGTGATACACTAGTTGGGTGTTGTAGGGCCGTGGGACATAAGAAAATAGTGATTATATTAATACAGTGGGTTTGTTACATTGCATATTTTGGCATTTATTGTATGATTTAGCTCCCAAAACTACTTTGAGAACATGATATGCATATTCTGATAATATGGCAAGTATATTTGAAATTGAAAGCTTTTTTATTGTAAAGCTGATTTAATTTGATAATATTTTGAAATGATTAATGGAACATATTATATTATAGTAGGCTTACTTATTGTGCGTGAGCTCATATAAATCTCATAATGTTTTTCAGAGCCGCAGGATTGAAGAAAGATTTATGGGGTTGATGGAGCTTTTAGTTAAATAAATTAGGTTCCATTATGTGGATGTAACCCAATTGGTGTTTGTGTTTAGGGCTTGTAGCCCAAATCTTATAGTTATGGTTTATATTAAGTTATGGATTTGGATGGAATATATAATTACTGCCTTATATTGATTTATGTGTCATAATTCGAAACGCCTTGCATGTCTGGCATGCGGTGGGTTGTCATCCTAGCTCAAATTTTTAGATCTTAGGCGTGACAATATGTTAGTTTCAACAACCGTGGATCATTAGAAAATAAGGAATTTATTGAAAATATGATCAAATTATTTAAAACAACGAGAGGCCTTGAGGGACCCGATCTGTGCTGAAAACACTGTCATAAAAGGATTTTTATATATTAAAAATATAATACAATGGGCAATAAGCGAAAAACATAAGAAATTTTAAATGATTCGAAATGTTAAAGCAGTACTTAAATTAAAAAACGAATTAATTAATATTAAATTTAACCATAATATAAACCACCATG
The DNA here is from genome assembly GCA_900491605.1 of Calamus simplicifolius. Lineage (NCBI taxonomy): Eukaryota > Viridiplantae > Streptophyta > Magnoliopsida > Arecales > Arecaceae > Calamus > Calamus simplicifolius. The sequence continues at coordinate 844,240 of UESW01004403.1, read as the reverse complement.
TCTTTTTCTATTTATTTAGAGAAATTAAAATAAATCATCAATAATTTAAATAAATGAAATATTTTAAATTTGCATTTAAATTATTCTTAAAGTTTTGATTATTTGAACTGATCTTGCCGACTTTTAGGTAGTGTTTAAAATAAGGGATAAGAGGAGAATATTTCCTCTTATTCCCAAAAGCCATAACTATAAGGGATAGCTGGGAATAAAGTTAACCAAAGGGATAGTCCATGATTAACCATGGTTAACCATGGGATATCCCCTCAATTTATTTCCTAGAAAATGTAGGAATAGCTGGTTATCCCTTCAAATAAGAGTAAAAAAAAAGTTATCCTATAGATCTACCTTTTTGCATTTGATATGATCAATGGGATAGCCAAAGAATATCCCTAGAAATAACTAGGGAACAAACCCTATCCCATACATTTATTCATGAATAATATTTTTTCTATCAAATACTACCTTAATGAATTGAATAAATCCGAACCTGACGAGCAGTTAGGAGTGGCGGACGAGCATCGAAACCATCAAAGATGGCGATGGCCAAAGAATGCCACTAACATACCGTTTGATTGACGATAACTATTTTAATAATTTAAAATTATCGGTTAAACTATTATATTTAATAATAAATATGATAATTTAAATAATAATATTTAATTACTAATAAACAAAGATTATCACTAATCATAATAATTCAATTCATCTTTAACGGATGGATATATGAGATTACAAAAGTATGATGAGCTAAATTTTTTGCTCTATATTTTAAATAAATATTTAATAATATTTATTTTAATATATTTAATATACACTTAGTAATATTTAATCATTATATTTAATATTTAATATTCAATATATATTATTATATTATAAAATAATATATTCAATATTAAATTTAAAAATATTAATATTTTTACCTTTTGCATATTAAATTTATAATTAAATAACATTATTTATATTATAAATATTATTAAATATTTATTGCTATTATATAATATATTATTAAATACATAATATATATTATAGATTTATATACTCAACTCAATTCATCTCAATTCGTCTAAATCTTTTTCTCATCTACATTATTATAGATTTATATACATTACTTAAATACATAATATATTAAATTATTAATATAGATTTATATTTATATAATAATTTTAAATCCTTATCTTTTACTAGAACATTTCATATTTGAGGGGAAAAAAGATAATTATTTAATAAATAAAAAGAAAATAATAATAGAAAATCTTAAGTTTGAATTGACATTATCAAACATAATAACCTTCTATTCTCAATAATCTAATTATCAAATATAAGATTATTATAAACATAAAATTTTTACCGCAAACCAAACATAAGTCAGGGAAGGTTAAGATTATTGTTAAGATTGAGGTAGATTGAAAATTCAAACTCATACACTTTCGGAAACCCAGGTGCTTCCGGCAACGAAGGGCCACGAATTATTAATCCCAGTGAAAGTGTGGGGTTATGGTAGGTGAATATACTTTGTTTTTATTTTGCCAAATGTAGGATTATATTTAATCCAATCTCATCCAAACGAATCTTGCGAGGAATGGGCTAAGGTTTTAGTCAGTATTCTAGAGGCCTATTTTGGGATCACCGTTATGATTGAAGTGGAATTCAATCCAATCGGACCAACTAACCGTCAAAACCTATATGTTGGTGGAATTGAAATGCAATGGCTAATTTGATCAAAAACCGAGTCTAGAGATAAACTTTATATTCTTAAGATAAATTTATTCCACGCAGATGCTTACGGATTTATGATGATTATCTTCTAGGATACAATAGTCTTTTTTATGAAAGCAGCACTTCTTATCACCAGAATAGCGAACCAAGAATGTTATACTCTCTTGAATTTAGAGTATGCAAATGCCTAAAGAATTATTTCTCGGATGGATCATTTGGAATGCAAGTTGCATGTCCTATTTATAGATTTGAAGTGCCTTTTGGAAGCACTCTTATGGGATAGAATCAAACTAATTTGATTTGATCGGATGTGATCAACAGACGTGAAGGGGCTTATCGACTTTCAATATACCAATTCGATATCTTGAACTAAAGATCATCCTATCTATACACTATTTCATGCTGATCGATACGTATTTATACGTCATTTTAAGATTTGATCTACCAATCAGCAATCAGGTGCGTCAATCGAGTGCACTGATTAGCGATCAGGTGTGTATTTATACATCGTTTCAATGATCGGGTGCGTCAATTGATCAACACCACTGTGATCACTTGATTGCCCCGATTAGGTACGTGATCATATTGATCGGGTTCGTTGATCGATCAATACTGCTCCACTCTGATCACCGCATCTCAGCGCTTGATCATGACCCTTGATTTTGATCCCTTATCTGATTGATCGCCAATTCAATAATGATCTCATTCCCTCATCGTATGATCTGGATTCAATCATCCTTGACCGTCATATCTTCATAATTATGAAAAATTTTAAGGCTCCTCATGCTCTTCGCGACGATGCGCACGTGCAAATTGCGCCTACAAAGCTTCCTTATTGTCCTTCACACACGCGTGTGGGTGATACTACGAATGTAGCATCATCCTTTAGCTCTAAACTTATGGTGAGCCTAAATGCATAAGCATAAAAAATGATTTACACATAAATTGATTTAGCCTTTTATAATTTTCAATATGGGATTAAAGGTTTTTAATTTATCATTTAAAATAATGATTCTTAACGGGTCATTCAAAATAATGGGTCTTAAAAGACCCATTTCCAACACTATATCATCACCTTCTAACTTTATTTTGTCAATCCAAACATTTTATATGACATGAGAAATCGATGATATAGTAGGGTTCATGAATTTTTTATTTTATTTTTTTCCTTCCAAATCTTATAGGTTGGATTGGGATCCCATCCAACCCAATCCAAATGGCAACCCAAAAGTGGCCTAAAAGACAAGTAAACGACACGGTTGGCAAGCATATGGATAATATATATATAATGGAGAAGAAAGGTCCAAAACAAAATGTGTCCATGGTTTTTTTAATCGAGATTTCTGATTGAGGAAGCTAGCCGGAGAACCGTAGCTTGCGCTGTTAGCATTCCTGCTTCCGGTCTTCCTTCTTCTTAGCATCCGGTTTTAGATTCGCCATGGAGAGACCGTGAACCATCTTGAGAAATGGCCTCTCTCTCTCTCTGTTGGAAAATAGTTTTATGTTTGTAATTTTTTTTCTAAAAAATATTAGAAAATTAAATTTAAAATAAAAATTTAAATAAAAAATAGATAAGAATCTTGTTTGATTGAGCCGTGTTACTATCCTAAGGACTAGTTTTTATCACGATCCCTTCGTGCAGATTATAGGCGATATGTTACCAAGGTACAATGACTTGGCTCGATTCGAACCTCCTATTATAAACTCGATTTGGACTTTCTATCATAAGCATGATCGTGTGAAGGTGCAACCAATGACTTCTTCAGATGATCAAAAAAAAGTTATGAATAAAACATTAACAAAAAAATTTTTTAAATAAACCTCTTTCTTTTTTCAATAGTAAATTATCTTAAAAAGTATAAATTTTTTTTTTAGGATTTGAATCGTTCAATTCTTAAACCTTTAATCCATATATATATAATTTTCAAAACATTTGATCCTTATGATCGTTCCTTCCGAAATACTCATTATGTGAGCATTTGCATAAGCATCACAGAACGCTCGCTACGCGATCATTCATCAGCGCTCGTTGATGAGCGTTCATCCTACGCGAGCATAAAGATCTTTTCCTTTATTGTTATTATTTTTAATTTAAAACTTTTTTTTAAAAAATGGTTAAAAAAGTCAACCCTTTCTACATCAAATATTTAAATACGTGGATCAAATGTGCACAATCCCATCGTCTAATATTTCCTTTTTTTTTTTGTTACAGTCGAGCGATCACACAACTCTGGCGCGAGTCAAACCTGAAGCATCTGAGTACAAAATTTATTGTAATAAGGCAGGACAAGGTATCCCATTATGCCAAATCCACCGGCCAGGGTTGCGAGCGACAGCAGAAGCAACATAATCAGCCGCAGCATTAGCTTCCCGATAAATATGCTGAATCTGAAATGCACTAGTAGACTGAAGAGTGACTAAAATGTCTTTAATCAGAGGATTAAGGCCAGAATAGGAGTCCCCTTCCGCGTAATCCATCTGATAATCGTAAGTGAATCACCCTCAATAATCAGCCGACGATAGCCCAAATCCCGTACAGCATGTGTGATACCAGCCCATGCCGCCTGTAGCTCCACCATAGGAACCGAAATGTCGATTGAGCTGTGACCGCCAGCTGCTAGTAACTGCCCATTCGACCCTCGGATGACAAAACCTGATCCAGCAGAACGATCAGAGACAGAGCCGTCAAAGTTCACTTTGACATAACCCGGAGGAGGGGACACCCAAGAAATGAAAACCGTGGTACGGTTCGCTGCCAAAGTAGCAGGGAGTCCCAGTGGCCAGGTTCGTCAGTGTGAACAGTAAGGTAACAGCTAGTGTACTCATGAGCATGAGAGAGAGCACGACGGATGATCGCCTGAGTAGAGACCGTCTCCTCAGCAAAGACAATCTTATTCCTGGTCAACCAAATATGATAAGCCACGTAGGCAGATAATACTCCCTGAGAATAAGATCCGTACTGAGAAGGCGACCGAAGAGCATTCAGGAAAGAAAGCCGGATTGGTCCATCCTCCAGCATCCATGGATTAAAATGGATCATCTGCCATATCTGAGATGCACGAGAACATAAAAATAGAACATGGTCAATAGATTCATCCTGCATCCCGCATATCGGACAGAGAGGTAATATGGAGAGGCCCCGACCAGCCAGAAGAGAGCAAGTAGGTAAGCGATCCCACTTGATCTTCCACAAGAATAGCTGAATTCTTGGGTGAACAGGCAATCTCCATATCCAAGCAGCATCTCTAAGGCCAACTGCCTGAGAACGGAAGCGGGCCACCAATTCTCTAGTAGGAGCACAAGGAAGACAAGATCGACGCCACAGCCTGTGATCCGGCCCAGCAGAAATAGGTAGAGGCATGGCCAAAATCCTGTGAGCAAGCTCCACTCCGAATAACCGTAGAACCATGGTAGTGTTCCAAGCAGCACTCTCCTGTCTGATCAGAGAAGAGACATGCAATGTGGGGTCTACTTCGGAGCTTATAAAAGTCGGCCATCGAGATAAGGGAAGATCAGCTATCCAAGAGTCCTGAACGACATCAACTGACCTCCCATCCCCTATCATCCAGTGAATATCAGTCATGACTGTCGGGCGGCCCGGCAGATGGCACGCCATAAACAGGAACAACCACAAGGGATAATAACATCCAAACCCGAAGACCAACCACCATATCTGCCCCGCATGACTGTACTCCATAAGCAGTGAGGGTCCAATAGGAATCTGGAAGCATGCCTAGCAATGATAGCCTCGCGACAGAGCACCAGGGATTGAATCCCCAACCCACCCTCACTTATCGGCAAACAGACCATGTCCTAGGCCAATAAATGAATACCATGACCTCCCTGCATAGATGCCCACAAGAAATCTCGAATACGTCTCTCTAGCCGACGAAGGAATATAGTCGGGATCAGAGCATTGGATAACAGATAGATAGGGAGCGATGTGAGGATAGAACGGATTAAAGTGATACGTCCCATCATAGAAAGGCCCGACAACTGTCACCGGTCTAACCTAGCAGAGATCCGACGCTCAAGGTTCCCAAAGTCCTGCTGTGTGGGCCGACGTCCCGTAAGAGGGGTGCCTAGGTAGGTCAGACGATCTGAAACTGTCGAAATCCTTAACAATAAGGAAATAGCTGCACGACAGCGGGGAGAGACTGAATATTCCCTTTCTTTTCTTCCAAAGAGAATGCATGGTGGCGAGAAGAGCTTTGGCATCACCAGGTTGTCTCATGCCATGTTGGCAACGGTTGGAACGGCGTACGACCAGCGTTCAGATGTTTTGATGAGAACCTTGGAGGACAACAAATTTTAAAAACTAATGCATGAAAATATAATTACTGAAGTACATCAAAATGTCAGCTGATATAATACAATAGAGAGTAATTAATTGCAGCTTTGCATTTTTTTATTTCAGTATATATTAATTAAAATACCTCCAAATAAAATTAATTAAAAAGCTGATTAAAAAAAAAAAAACTCGAGTGATCCAATCATATCACGTTGACCAATATATGCTCATCTCCTTCTTTAGATTTAATTTCTATTACGGTCAAAATTTGAAACCAAAGCTTATCCAGTTCCGTGGAAGATGGGCAGGATAGGGCACAAGATTGACTTTATTAATCCATTGAATTTAAGTCAAATCTAGTGACCATAACCCACAGGTTATAAGTATAGAAACTGCAGTATTTAGTGGAATAGACGTAATATATGGGAAAAACATTATAACAATGTCCAAGTGTACTATCAACAACATTTTTAGCATGAGATTGACTTTTTTTTTTTTTTTTTTTGATAAAGATGAACGATTACACTAGTCTAGTACGAGTCAGCCCAGATACATCAGATTGCAAAATTTGAAATAACACAGGAGGACATGGTTCACCCATCGTCCATATCCTATATCCTACATGCTGAGCCACGGCCGTCGCTGCCCAGTCAGCAGTTGTGTTGGCTTCACGGAATACATGACATATCTGGGCAGTTTCCAACTCCTGAAGCATGGTCCATATATCTTTTAAAATTGGATTGGTGGATACATTAGAAGCACTCTCTTTCCGCATCCACTGTATGACAGTCATAGAGTCTCCCTCAATAACAATCCTCTGAGCTCGAAGATTCTGCACCGCATAAGAAATACCAGCCCATGCAGCGCAAAGCTCAGCCATGGAAACAGAGAAGTCCAGAGACCCAAATCTACCCGCCGCTATCATCATACCCTGTGGACCGTGTATGATGAAGACCGAACCAGCTAGTCTACCGCGAACACTTCCATCAAAGTTGATTTTGACAAAGCCTGAAGAAGGAGGCTCCCATGAAATAAATACCGTACCGAAGCAGCAGGGGAACCCCAGAGGCTAGAGATGTCAAAACCAACAGAATGAAGAGCACGGGCACAATAAGATAATCTGGTTCCTTGATAACCAAATCTGGTATCATCCAAAGACTTAAAACAGCTAAATTATCATTAACAAAAAAAAATTATTTGATTAAATAATTAGCTACAACAAGTGAAATATTTTTTTCTGGATATGATAAAAGTTAATTGGGTGGATGAGAAAAGTATTTAAAATTATTCTCATATGGTTGAAGTCGTAATTCGAAGTCAATTGTCTATTCAACCATGACAAGTAGGCGACAGCTTTTATAATTAATTTTTAATTTAATAATATAAAATAATAAAATATAAATATAATTTAAATGAAAAATTTAAAAGTTTAAAAATTATATCGAATTGATTTAAAATTTAATCGATACAATAATTATTTTTTAATTTTTATTAAATTATATAAAAATTAATTTTAATAATAAAATCAGATCCAACTAATGATCAACTTTTAATTAAACCGATCCACCCTCTTTTCTTCTGCATCCGAGCAACCGGGCACTGCAATTTGGCCCTTTATTATGATCGATGCGGACCCTTGCCGGCACCAGTAAAGGGGCCACAAATATAATTAAAGGAAGAGGAGAAGAAGAAATAAGGCTTCTCAATATACTCCTCAAACCTTGCCATCTGCCAGGTGCTTGTTCCATTTCCAAGTGATCCATCCGATCAAAAATAAATAATATTTTTATTTTTTATTTATAATACTTAATAAATAATAAAATTAGAAGTATACTTTAAAAAAGTATCATTGAAAAATTGATATGAATAATTTTAAATATCTTTTAAAGTAAAATTTGATGTGGATTTACTTTTTTTTATAGATTAAGTATATTCTAATATCTATTCATTTTATTTTATAATTATATTTATGATTTGATATTAAATTTACTTAATTTTAAAAATATATTTCACAAAAAATTTGAATTGATCATTACTAAATTTCTTAAAAAGAACTTAAAATTTATAAATTGAATTCTTAAAAAATAAATCTAAAATTATCCATTGTTTAATTCTATAATTATTTAAAATTAAAATTATGCTTCAATTATCTATGATTAAAACTGAAATGATCCGGCCTAAAATGATTCAACTAAAAATCCGAATACTATCTTTAATCTTAAATAATAAAATACTATAAATGTTTTTTTTTGATAATTAACCTTAAATAAAAGCAACACATTATCTTACAGTAACTAACAATAAAAGCAACACATTTCATATCATATATCCCTAGGTACGTTTCATTCAAGGTACCCAAGGTTCTTTTTTTTTTTTTTTTTTTTTTTTTTTTTTTTTTTTTTGGTACAAAAGAAGGGGAAGGAGGGCTATTGCCAACCCGTAGCTAGGTCCCATGCGGCTCCGTTCCCCGTCAGGATATGTTCCATGCACGGCGCGAGATTTGCACAGCTGTTCTCCGTTCGAAGATGAGTAGGTCAACCTGACCCCACCCAGGTGTCAGCAGTCAGAACAGAACAGGAAGACTAGAAGAAACCTTAGCCCCTCCAGCACCGACGTTTTAGGCCCCAAGGATTAATCTTGAAATTATTCGAGTCAGCCGCAACCTCATTCCTCGAACCTGAGACGTTATGATTGTGTAAAGAAATCCCAATCACTGAGCTACCACCTGAGCGGTTACCCAAGGTTTTATGCGCATAGAAAGTGCCAACGAAGTAAATAATCATAAAAAATAAATAAATAAATAAATAATCGTACGTCGGTTGGATAGCGAAACCTGCGGGCGGGGGCTGGCCACCGAAAACTTAGAAAGCGAGCAGAAAGGCAAAACCAGCGGACGGAAGCCGACACGACAGAAATAAAAATAGTTATAATAAAATATAATAATTTATAATTTATAAAAAAAATAAAAAAATAACATAAAATCAAAAATAAAAGCAGAAACAACGCTCAAATTCGATATGTGACTCCTTTAAAATGATATGATTAGCTGCTGCTTAAAAAAAAAAAAAAAAAAAAAAGAAGAAGAAAGAAAGAAGAAAGAGAGAGAGAGAAAGGCAGCGAAGGACACAGCTCCAAACATTTCAATTCAACAACTCAAAGGAATTTACAACCACAAGGCTCCATTTTCCATTGAAATTAACAAAACCTTACGATTACCATGGTAGGCAAAATTTTATATTACATATAATCAAACATTCTAATATTCTAAGTCCAGATCGCTTCCACCGAGATCTTCATGTCCTTTAGATTCTCCATGGAGTCGACAGCCTCTTTCTCCGAAGATATCACCGACTTGCTTTCAATCCTCCTGCCCTTCCCATAGGAGGCGGCGGCGGCGGCAATGGCGGCAGAAGAAGAGCGCGCAGTCGTGGAATAGTCGGCGGCGAGAAGCTGAGCGCGCTTGGGTCGAAGAAGCTCGGATAAGAGGAGAACAAGAGAAGCCATCGAAGAAAGAAAGCTTTCCGCTGAACTGGGTGGGTGGATGAAGGTGGTGATGGGGAGAGAAAGAGAAGAAGCCGATTGATAGAGATAAGGTGGTGGGAGAAGAGAGAGAGGTGGTTTGAGAGAATAAATACGGTGGTGGTGGGGGGGCTTCACGGCTTGAAAAGGTGGGTGGGAGCACATCGTTTTCGATTTAGGCCTCTGTTAGCTTTCAACCGGGTGGTTTCAGGGTCATTCCGAGTTGGGAGACGGCGCCAAAGTAAAGCATTAAAAAGACCGTGGTTTGGGAAGCCGTCGGCGGCGGTGGTTTTACGGGGACGATATATGGGAGCGCCAGATGTTTTCCAAGGAAACGACTTTGTGCACCGCTTGCGGTGCACAAAGTCGTGCACCGGGGCGCGGCATTGGCCGCGCCCCCGTGCAGGCGCGCGTGCGATACCTCGCACGTGCGTGCGCATAGGAGCGCGGTCAATGCCGCGTCCCGGTGCGCCCTTTCTGCACCGAAAGCGGTGCAGGAAGGGTTTTCCGTTTTCCAAAGCCGGGCCGGACCGACCGGTGATTTCTGTGGGCCATCTCTATCGGTGGGAGTTACTGCGGTTTGCCGCTGGATGTGGCCGGCTTTTTGTCTGGGGGCCATTTAGACGGCCGCGTGGCGTTGGAGCCGCGTAATACTATTACCACCAATCCAATCTCACGCCATTGGAAAATACGCGGCAGGTCCGTTTTGGATCGGACAACGAACCAATTTAACATTTGAATGATGGATTAATTCGTTTTATCGAATGAATTGATTTAATTTAATTAAATAATATTATAATTAAAATTTTTATTTAATAATTTTATTAAATCATATAAAAATTAATTTTAATAATAAAATTGAACCAAATTAATGATTGATTATCGATTAAATTGATTAATCCGTTCTATCTGATTCGATTTTTAAAATATTACTGATTTTACAATAATAATATAAAAAATAAAAATTTTATAAAATTAAAATTAAAATAAAAATATTATTTAAAATAATATTTTAAAAATATCATTTTAAGCAATGCTTTTTATGCTTTTATACTTTTCATTTTTTGTTTCATTTTTGCATATACAAAGAAACATTTTAAAAGCATTAAATAATATTTTTATTATTATAATAAAAATTAAAAATACTATTTTAAATAATATTTTTAATTTTTAATTTTTTAATAAAATTTTTATCTCTGCATCAATGTTATAAAATTGATGCCGTTTAGCGCTTGTTTGAAAAAGGGCTCCAGGAGCTTTCTTTAAAAATCGTGCTCGTCTGCGAGCGGTTCTGTTTTTCCTTGTTGCTTTAAGATTCGTGATCGCGGCGTTCATCTGCTTGATCTCCGGCGAGGTTAGCTGCGGCCGGTGTTCTTCCTTGCCATCGGAGGCCTGCGTCTCCCTCTCCCTGCTCTAATGGCAGAGGATGATGCTCGGGATGCTCGGACAGCGTGGAACAAGGGGCATGCTCCGGGCTACGAATGGGTTTCATCTTCCCCCTCTCGGCGAAGGTGATGGAGCTTGAAAGCCAATTCCCAGAGGTCATTCATATCCCGACGGAGATCCTGGAGGAGTCTAGTGTTTGCTGGAAGGAGAAGGGGGTTTTGGCTCGGACTTACCATCGTTGGGTTCCTCCGGATGCATTCGTCAGGGAATTCCGGCGTGCAGGCATCTCCGACGACATCCACACGGTATGCCTTTCTTACCGTTGCTATGTGTTCCGGTTCGAGGACTCCGGAGCTCAGGAGCTTGTGAACGGCCGGCCGTGGGTTGTCAATGGACAACCCGTTGCTACTGAGAGCTGGCGTCCGAACTTTGTCCCGGCCATGGACTCTCTGCCTTCGGCCCTTCTCTGGGTGAGACTGCCGGCCCTGCCCATGGAGTATTGGGTTGATTCGGTGCTTGAAGCTATCTTGGCGCCGATGGGGAAGTTCATCGCCGCCGACTCTGCTACTCGATCCTTGTCAAGGGGAGCGTTCGCCAGAGCTTGCGTCCGAGTTGATCTTCGGCGGCCCCTTCGTCCGGGAGTCAGAATCCAGGGATCGGCTACCCCCTTCTGGCAATCCTTTCAATTTGAGCAACTGTCTGGAATTTGCTCAGATTGTGGCTCGATCCACCTCATGGGCCCTTATTCTCTTTCTGCTCAGTCTCTGAGCCAGCGCCGGCCTCGCCGGGGCCGTTGTTTGGCCCCTGGATGATAGTAACTCGCCAACGCAAGTCCTCTGCTTAGGCGAGGGTGCAGTCGGCTTCTTCCGGGTCCCCCTCTGGTGCTTCGGACCCTCCTCGGTTGGCTGCGGTTAGGCGGGGGACTCCGGCGAACGGGAGAGCTTCTTCAGGGAAGCAGTCGCGGCGGACACCTTTGGTGGCTGGGAGGGGGAGTGTCAGCAATCCTGTGACTAAGGACCTTCCGTCAACTAGATTTTCTCAGTGTGCCACTGAGAATAACAGTGTGCCTGTGGGAGGGTGCCGTGCCAGTCTGATACCCCATGCAATGTCTGAGTCCCGGCTGAAGGCTCCTAGTTCAGACAGTCAGGGCCTGATCCTCAAGAACCCATTTGCCCTTTTGAATGAGAGTAATGGGGATCACAGCCTGGTGTCCCGGCTGGATGCTAACCCGGGTCCCTCCAAGCGAGTCAGACCCAGGAATCCTTGTCCCTGAGATTGAGTTCTAGCAGTGGAAATCAAAAAGGAAAAGGATCTTCTTCCAAGTCTAAAGACCCCAAGAAGAATGTTATAAATTCAGATCCTATGATCCCTTGCAAGGGTCCTGTCACTTTGATCAATGAGTCTGACAAGGCCTTTTGTTACTAGGTTACTGAAGGTGACATGCACTTGGGTCAATCAACAAAGGGAGAGATCAGATGTAAAGACCCGGTGCTATCCTGCCGTAAGGTGGCTACTCAAGATCAGTCCATGGATTCTGGCATCCCCGCTGCTGAACCCTGCTCTTTGGAATCCGCAGCTGAGGCCGGTTCCCAGGGAATTGATAACATACAGATGGATTGTAACTCTCAGATGATAGAGGGTGTTGCTCTGATCTTAGGGCACCCTGATGACTTGACTATGGTTGAAGATCAGGGTGGGTCCCACCCCTCATCCATTTGCTAATGAAAGTCCTTATATGGAATGTCAGAAGGGCTCGAAAACCTTCTTTTCGATCCACCTTTGCTAGATTGGTGCAGATCCATAATTTTGATATTTGTATTCTTCTTGAAACCCGGTTATCGGGTGACAGCTTGGTCCGCTTTCGGAGACAGGCTGCCAGATCATGGTCTTCTTATGCAGTGGAGTCTGTTGGACTATCGGGTGGGATGGTTGCATTCTGGTGCCACTCTTTGATTAAGGTCAATGCTTTTCATCAGTGTGATCAGCAGATGCTCTTCTAGTCTTGGAGGGCTCTTCTGATCCCTGGCTTCTGTTGGGAGCTTACGCCAGCACTGACTTCAGGGAACGACGTGCTCTTTGGACTGAGAGTCTTTCTCTCCTTGCTTAGGGTTTTCCTTCTATCCTGGCTGGTGACTTCAATTGCATTATTGCTGCTAATGAGAAGAGAGACGGTAGGCGGGTCACTGATACTCCAGATATCATGAAGTTCAGATCTTTTATCTCCTCAGCTGGTCTTCTGGATTTGGGATTTTCGGGCCCCCAATTCACCTGGTGTAACAATCGTCAGGGTTCGGCCAAAGTTTGGGAAAGGCTAGACAGAGCCTTGGCCACTGCCCAATGGACTCAGATGTTCCCCTCTGCCACTGTCACTCATTTACCTCGCGTCGCCTCTGATCATTGTCCTCTCTTGATTTCCACAGTCATTGAGCATGTGCAGCGGCGTCAGTTCAGATTTGAGCAGTTCTGGACATCCTATCCCTCGGCTCGGTCTATTGTGGCGCAGGTTTGGCACTTACGATGAGGGGTAATGTTTCTTATCGTCTCTCCAGGTGCTTAGAGCTGTGCGACGCCGTCTGTCGAGATGGAACAGATTGGAAGTTGGGAATCGTGTGAGAAACATTGAGCAGGTGGAATCTGATATTGCCGCCTTGCAGGATAGGGAGGATCGGGATGGCTGTCTCTCTGATACTGATCTCTTTTCTCTCAGATCTAAGCTTGCTCTTCATCATTCCCTGCTCCTTCAGCAGGAGTCCTATTGGAGGCAGCGATCTAGGGTTCAGTGGCTTCGTGAGGGGGATCGCAACACTAGATTCTTCCATCAGGCCACTCTGAAGTGTCGGGCAGCTAACAGGATTGGCGGATTGTTGATTTGGAGGGCAATCCCCAGGAGGATTCAGTTATCATCAGGGATCAGTTATTTCAGTTCTTTCTATCTAGATGGACGGAGACACTGGAGAGGGGGCGTCGGTTGTCAGGGTTCCTTCTTCTAAGAAGGTCTCAGAGTCCCAGAACAACATTCTGATCAGGCCTATCACTGATGAGGAGATTCGATTGGCCTTATGGGATCTTGGGCCCGATAAGGCGCTCGGCTCGGATGGCTTTCCGCCTTTCTTCTTTCGATATTATTGGGATATTGTCGGCCGGGAGGTCACCCAGGCTGTTCACAGTGCTTTCCAGTCCAGATCTATCCCTTCAGATTGGAATCAGACTCTCATTACCCTTGTGCCAAGCGTCCGGATGCCTCTTCTCCTCAGCACTTTCGCCCGATCAGTCTCTGCACAACCCTATATAAGGTTTGTGCTCGCCTTTTAGTCTCCCGTCTGCGGTGGTCATTCCTCAGGTCATCTCTTCTGAACAGGGGCTTTCATCAAAGGTCAGAGCATTTCGACAATGTATTTATTGCTCAGGAGTTTATGTACGATCTTCAGAGAGCTCCAGCTAGGCAGTGTCTTATGGCCGTTAAGCTAGATATGGAGTGTGCCTATGATAGGATGAGTTGGAGATTTATGCACCAACACTGCTGGAATTTGGTTTTCATGGCTTATTTATTGATTGGATTATGGCCTGCATCCAGAAGCGTCATTTTCTATTATTGTCAATGGTGTGCAATCCTCTTTCTTCCAGTCTTCGGTGGGCCTAAGACAGGGTTGTCCATTATCCCCGTTTTTGTTTGTGCTGGCTGCGGATGATCTATCTCGCGCTCTTCACCAGGCTCAGCAGGACGGGCGCATCGTTCCCTTTATGGCTGCTCCCTCGGGGCCCCCCCTTTCCCATCTTCTCTTTGCGGATGACTGCATCTTGTTGGGTCAGGCCTCTATTCAAAATGCTGACGGTTATGCCTCTGTTATTCAGAGTTATTGTGATGCCTCTGGTCAGAGGGTTAACTTAGATAAGTCTTCTATCTGCTTTAGCCCCAAGACCCCCCACGTCTACCAGGGAAGTCATTCATCTAGCTCTGGGTATCTCGAATAGGACAGATGCATTATCTTATCTGGGGATCCCTCTCTTGGGCAGGCGTCCTCGTATCAGTGATTATAATTATCTTGAGCGACGCATTCGTGATCGGTTGGATGGTTGGCAGGTGACCGGCTTATCTATGATGGCGAGGATTACCCTTATTCGCACTGTCCTTACGTTCATCCCTATGTATCTTCTATCTAATACAGTGGTTCCTATTACGTGTCTTCGAAGGCTAGAGCGTTGTTTCAGGGACTTTCTGTGGGCTTCTATGCAGGATGGCCATGGCATTCATCTTCAGGCATGGGAGTCGATCTGTATGCCTCTGAGGGAGAGAGGCTCTGTTGGCCAGGCATGCTTCGAGATTTATTCTTGATCCTCACTGCTTCTGGAGCTCCATTATGCGTGCGAGATATGGTGTCTGGCCTCCTCCTTCGGATTTCCATTCCACTCGGGGGCAGTCCTTCCTTTGGAGAGAGGTGTGTCGTCATGCCCCGACTATCTTGAACAACGTCTCCTGGATGCTTGGAGATGGTGCCTCGGTTGATGTTGCTCAGGATATTTGGATTTCGGATCTTCCTCTCTTTCGGTGGCCGTCTTTCTTCAGCACGGATGTTCCACTTGGCATGAGAGTTCGGGAGCTGTTCACGCATGACTCTTCCTCTTGGGATTCTCAGGCTATTGGCAGATTATTTGGGGAGGAGCTCTCTCGGAGAATCCTCTCCATTCCTATTATCTCGGGTCCTTCCCAGGATACTAGATTATGGCATAGATCTTGTCTTCCCAGGGCTCCTACTTCTGATCTCATAAGGAGTACAGATCCCAGCCTTTGGTCTTGAGGGATGCTATTTGATTTGGAAGCTCCCCATTCACCCTAGGGACCAGTTATTCTTATGGAAGATTTTGATGAACTGCCTCCCTGCTGCTCTTTACTTTCTAGACGGGGCATTCCTATTGAGGTGACCTGTCCACTGTGTGGTGAGGAGGAGGAGACTATTGACCACGCAATCTTATCATGCCACAGATGGAGGTAGGTGTGGTTGCGGACGGGATATACTTGTGGAGCTGATGGCTCTGGTTCTCTGTGCTCCCGTTCCTTGCTGATATCCGGAGAGCCTCTCGACACGGAGCATTTTTTGGTCTATCACTGCCTATCAGATCTGGCTGTCGCGGAACCAAGTTATCTTTGCTGATACTACTATCTCTCCGTTTGGGTTAGAGCGGAAGATCAGATCCATGATTGATGAAAGTGCTCTTCTGTTCAAAGGCATTGGTTTTTACGACTCTGGCCTATGGGGATCCCCTGTTGCTTTGGCAGTGAACTGTCACACGTTTTTTATATCTTGGGAACCCCCCTCCAGGGTTTGTGAAAATCAACTTTGACGGGAGTGTTCGGGGAAGACTCGCGGGGTCTGCTTTTGTTATCCGAGGATCTAATGGTGCTTTACTGTCGGCTGGCGGTTTTGCTTCCTTAGACTCTTCGGTCCCTATGGCTGAGCTTCTTGCTGTCTGGGCTGGCATATCCCATGCTGCTAGGAGACTTCATGCTCACAGCCTCTTCATTGAAGGGGATTCTCTGACTGTCATCCGGTGGCTTCAGTCGGGCGATTATAACTACACCCCGACCAACCCTGTCCTTAATGATATTCGTGCGATGCTGCATGGTACTCACAGAGTCCATATCAGGCATATCTACCGGGAAGCTAATTCAGCGGCTGACTGGGTTGCATCGGCTGTGGTCTTTCAGGTGGGATTCTGGTCTTGGAATCAGGGCGACCCTTGCTCTTCTGTTTTTAAGCAAATTTTATACTTTGATAATTCTGGACTGACTCACACAAGGATAATATGATCACCTGTCTGTATCAAAAAAAAAAAAAAAAAAAAAAAAAAAAACAACAACAACAAAAAGAAGAAGAAGAAGAAGAAGGCTCCTTGACTTGTATTTGGGAGGCTGTCCTTTCAAAGCAGCCGCTTTAAATCCAATCCCAATCAATCAAATCTCTATGGACGAGCACTGCAATAGGCAGGCAACCTTGTGCGCTGTCACACTAATATTTTCATTAATGATATGATATCTTTTTATCAAATATAGATAGTAATAATTATATGTGTAACAAAAAAATATTTTATGTCTTATGAAAAATAAATTTGGCTATGGCAATTTGATCCAAAATTTTTAATTCATTAAAGGAGGATAAGTATGAAAACAATCATGCAAAACATTTATTGTTTTTGAAATACTTTTTTCATATTATTCTTATAATATAAATAGATGTATCGAATTAATTAATATTCTTATTTTATAGGCTAATTTATTTGTTTCATAATTAATTCAGTAAAATATCCTTTAAAGATATATTCTTTGATAAATAATGTTTTATAAAAAAGTTAATCAATTTTATCTTTGAATTTAATCAGATTGCTTTACTCTAATTAGATAGATAATTGAATTTTCATAAGCACCTTTTTCCAATCTTGATTCTTACTTATTCTCTAACTCTGATCTTCATCCTTAATTTTTTTTTTCTTCTCATATTATTTTCTTTCATTGTGGCCTTCGGACATGTTGGATGAAAAACATAGTTAAAATGATAATATCCTCCCTTCACCTAACTTTTGACTATCCTCCAATCCATACCCTAATAACACATGCTACAAGAAAGTAGGTTATTTGTGACGAATTTATTGTGGCGAATAATTTTCGGTCGTTTATTTTTTACTGAAATAAATAGTTATTACGATAAAATTTAATATATATCTACTTATTACGATGAAATTATATGTTAATAAGTCTTAATAAAAATAAAAAAAAATTATTTTACGATTTATTATGGTGAAATAAAACGTTCACCGTAATAAATCTACTTATTACGATGAAATTATATGTCATCGTAATACATTTTTATAAAAATAAAAAAAAAATTTATTTTACGATCTATTATGGTAAAACAAATATTTTGTCGTAATAAATCTACTTATTACAACAAACCTATATATCGTCGTAATAAGTCTTAATAAAAATAAAAAAAATAATTTTATTTTATGATTTATTATGGCGAAACAAAATGTTCATCGTAATAAATCTACTTATTACGATGAAATTATATGTCATCGTAATACCTCTTTATAAAAATAAAAAATAATTTTATTTTATGATCTATTACGGTGAAACAAATATTTTGCCGTAATAAATCTACTTATTACGAAGAAAGTATATGTTATCGTAATAAGTCTTAATAAAAATAAAAAAATAATTTTATTTTATGATCTATTACGGCGAAACAAAATGTTCACCATAATAATTTTTTTTTTATTTTTATATTATGGCGTATTACGAAAAAAATTATGTTCACCGTAATAAGTATAATGATTTTTTTAATATTTTTTTTTTGTTCCGTGAAACTAGAATTGCGCGTACGTATTACGATGAAAATTATTTTCGTAATAAGTATAACGGTTTTTTTTATTAATTTTTTTTTGTTCTATTACGAAAAATAGTGTTTTGGCCGTAATAGTTATATGTATTACGATGAAACTTATTTTTGCCATAATAAATAATAACTTTTTTATTAATTTTTTTTTCTCTATTCGGCGAAGAGTAGAATTTTCACCGTAATAGGTTTATTTATTATGACGAAAAGTTGTTTCGTCGTAGTAATGCAATTTTTTTTATTAAATTTTTTGTTCTAATACGGCGAAAGTTTTATTTTGTTGTAATATATTCTTATTATGATGAAAATATTTTTTCCGTAATAAAATAATACTTATTACGAGATCGTGAAACCCTCTCTCCCCCGTTGAAATACTCTCTTTTCCGCGACTTCATGAAACCCTAAACCCAGACTCCGTTCGCTGAACCCCCCCGCCGTCAGACGCCGGGTCGACCCCTGCGAGCTCCTCTCCATTGCCACACCTCGGACGCCGGAATCAGAGGAGAAGATGTAGTGGATTTCCAACTAAATCTCTTTTTTTTTTTTCTTTTTTTTTTAAATCTTAGTAATGCTGGTGTTATTTCTTTAGATTTGAAGGTTGAAATGGATTTCCATTTTGAGTGGCTAGAGGCTGAAGCCAGTGATTCGAGAGTCGGGATGGTTTGGGTTGGAGTTTGATGCCATTGGAGAGGATTTGAAAAGGATTTGGAGGTTGTTTCTCAAAACCACTGAGAAATTAAAAGGTAAGTTTATCTCTTCCGTATTCCCTTCTTCCAAAGTCTTAAATGTAGCCTTTGATCAGGATTGGATCTCTTGGTTTCGCTTTTTGAAAAGGCAGGACTGTGCAAAAGTTTCGCTTTTTCATGGTATATTTGATTGTTTCCGGTTATTTTCTATTGATTTCGCTGTTTTTTTTTTTCATGCCTGTTTGTTAATGGATCATGATTAAAGTTCTTTCTTTTGTGATGGTTCGGCGTTTTGAATCTGAGTCGTTGAGTAAGCTAGATATGCTCAGATTGCAACAGGGTTCAAATTTTGTTATTTATGTTTTATGTTTAGGATGATTTTGGTGTTATTGATTGCTTGTGTAAAAAAGATCTCATGATAGTATTAGTCAATTCAAGTTCCTGTTTATATGAATACAAAATGCAAATGTAATTTATGTATTCTTAAATATACCATGTCATACTAAAAGGTTTTTTAATTTTATTTTTTTTTATAAATATTTGCGATCTATTAAGGAAGCTACGAGTAGACAAATAAAAAGAGGGCTTAAGGAACCTACTTATACATAAATAGATGTAGGCACGCAAAGAGGGAGGAGGAAAAGCAAGCTTTCGTTTACTTTCTGGGGCTATGGCCCGTACTAGTTAGTATACACCACTATTCTCTTTTATTTGTATGTAAATAGGGTTTCTCTTGTGAGTTCTCCTTATCATTATACGATCTACAGAGACTTGTTTGATGACAGTTTTGGTGGGCTTCCTCGTGTCCTTTTCTTCTTGGTTTGCAGTGCATCTTATTTCCCTTTGTTTCCTTGTGGATGTGGTCACTCTGGACATCTTATTGCCAGTGATCCTTGTGGTTTGTGTTCTTTAGACATTGTTGTTATATTTTTACACAAAGTAGAAGAGAGAGAGTAACTTCGCTTGTGTGCTTTTTGGACACTTATTATAGTTGGAGAGAGAGAGAGAGAGAGAGAGGCCATGATGAAGCATATATATATATATATATATATAGTGGTGGTGCAGTGCAGTGCAATATTTGATGTTTGTGAGGAACTAGGCATGGTTTCATGCTTCCATATGCTCAGTTTCCATGCTTGTTCTTGGGCTAGTATTTCTACCCCTTTGGTTCATGGGGTAAGAGTGATTAGTGGCGCCATAAATTTAGGGAATCAACTGGTGGATGGCTTAAGCCTTAATCTCCCTCGAGTTTCATTCCAAACATGCTGCTCTTATATACCTGCCATATGTGCAGATTTAGTTGGTGGTTTTGAGTGCCCTACCCCTATTCGGGTAAATCTCGGGTTCGGGTTGTGGTCAACCCTAACCCGGGTCAATTGCAAATCGGGTTGGGTTAAATTCGGGTCTTTCGGGTTTGGGTTGGACAAACATGAGTTTAAACACTGTTATAAAATGATGTTGACTGCAGGGGGAGAATTTTTATTTGTGCTAGATAGCATCTGCCTGCAGTGCTACCCCATTTTGAAGACATTAGAATTCTCATGGGCATGGTTCTCACTTCGCAGTAATAGGTTAACATGTTCCGTTTTACCAGGTACAATGATAAGCACTTACCTGACGTCTTGAGTAACTGTGTGCTATGAAATCCTTTCAGAACTAAGCCTTGATACACTTGGCTGGTCGTCCATTACAGTAATATAGAATCTCACGTTGTATAACTTCAGTTTAATTTGTCGGCTTGAAATTTAAAGAGTTCCAGCAGATCAGCTTGTCAGTAGAAGTACACTGCTCTTAGAGGGAGATTTGGACCTCTTTTGCGGAAAGTTGAAATAGAAACAAAAAGAGGAGGTGAAAAAAGAAAGAAGAATCGATGATGGGTTTCCTGCTGCTTTGGGCCTCCCAAGCCCAATTCCAACCAGGCTTGGCGTCCAAAGAGCGGCCCAAAAGATTTTTGGCCGACTTGCATTAAAACAAAACAAGCCAACCTCACTCAGGCTGGAGCAAGGCCCTCCAAAACGGGCTTGGCTTTAGCTTTAAGGACAACTCTTTGTGCACCACACGTGATACGCTTAGGTGATGATACATGCATGAGTGCAACATAAAAAGAACAAAAATATTCTCGATGAATGTGCATGCTGACTAACATCGCGTGCGATGCCGTGTCCTGCATCAAGCGTGTCAGATGTTATGGACCTCCGTCGCAGATCCACTCCGCCAACAGTTGTGACTGCACATCTAAATAATTGGAAATTTAGAAAAGAGTTGGCCTGCAAAAAAAAAAAAAAAACAAAAAATTGCAAAGAGAAGTCAGAAAGGTTTTTTGGTTGAAAGTTAAAAGAACTATTTGCTAGGAATCAAACCTCAAAAGATTCAAAAGTCACCTGCCTAAAATCACCATATTTAACGGCATGTGTGCTACTTGTTCAATAATTGATTTATATATTATGCAGCTCCATATATGGTTTACATGAGTTTTAGAGATTTTCTTTAAATGAGTAGGATATTTTTGAGATAAATCT
>UESW01004403.1:796451-816368 GCA_900491605.1 Calamus simplicifolius | reverse complement strand
GCCGCTTTAAATCCAATCCCAATCAATCAAATCTCTATGGACGAGCACTGCAATAGGCAGGCAACCTTGTGCGCTGTCACACTAATATTTTCATTAATGATATGATATCTTTTTATCAAATATAGATAGTAATAATTATATGTGTAACAAAAAAATATTTTATGTCTTATGAAAAATAAATTTGGCTATGGCAATTTGATCCAAAATTTTTAATTCATTAAAGGAGGATAAGTATGAAAACAATCATGCAAAACATTTATTGTTTTTGAAATACTTTTTTCATATTATTCTTATAATATAAATAGATGTATCGAATTAATTAATATTCTTATTTTATAGGCTAATTTATTTGTTTCATAATTAATTCAGTAAAATATCCTTTAAAGATATATTCTTTGATAAATAATGTTTTATAAAAAAGTTAATCAATTTTATCTTTGAATTTAATCAGATTGCTTTACTCTAATTAGATAGATAAATTGAATTTTCATAAGCACCTTTTTCCAATCTTGATTCTTACTTATTCTCTAACTCTGATCTTCATCCTTAAATTTTTTTTTTCTTCTCATATTATTTTCTTTCATTGTGGCCTTCGGACATGTTGGATGAAAAACATAGTTAAAATGATAATATCCTCCCTTCACCTAACTTTTGACTATCCTCCAATCCATACCCTAATAACACATGCTACAAGAAAGTAGGTTATTTGTGACGAATTTATTGTGGCGAATAATTTTTATCGTTTATTTTTTATCAAAATAAATAGTTATTACGATAAAATTTAATATATATCTACTTATTACGATGAATATATGTCATCGTAATAAGTCTTAATAAAAATAAAAAAAAATTATTTTACGATTTATTATGGTGAAATAAAACGTTCACCGTAATAAATCTACTTATTACGATGAAATTATATGTCATCGTAATACATTTTTATAAAAATAAAAAAATAATTTTATTTACGATCTATTATGGTAAAACAAATATTTTGTCGTAATAAATCTACTTATTACAACAAACCTATATATCGTCGTAATAAGTCTTAATAAAAATAAAAAAAATAATTTTATTTTATGATTTATTATGGCGAAACAAAATGTTCATCGTAATAAATCTACTTATTACGATGAAATTATATGTCATCGTAATACCTCTTTATAAAAATAAAAAATAATTTTATTTTATGATCTATTACGGTGAAACAAATATTTTGCCGTAATAAATCTACTTATTACGAAGAAAGTATATGTTATCGTAATAAGTCTTAATAAAAATAAAAAAATAATTTTATTTTATGATCTATTACGGCGAAACAAAATGTTCACCATAATAATTTTTTTTTATTTTTATATTATGGCGTATTACGACAAAAATTATGTTCACCGTAATAAGTATAATGATTTTTTTAATATTTTTTTCTTGTTCCGTGAAACTAGAATTGCTGCGTACGTATTACGATGAAAATTATTTTCACCATAATAAGTATAACGGTTTTTTTTTATTAATTTTTTTTTGTTCTATTACGGTAAAAATAGTGTTTTGGCCGTAATAGTTATATGTATTACGATGAAACTTATTTTTGCCATAATAAAATAATAACTTTTTTATTAATTTTTTTTCTCATTCTATTACGGCGAAGAGTAGAATTTTCACCGTAATAGGTTTATTTATTATGACGAAAAGTTGTTTCGTCGTAGTAATATGCAATTTTTTTTATTAAATTTTTTGTTCTAATACGGCGAAAGTTTTATTTTGTTGTAATATATTCTTATTATGATGAAAATATTTTTTCCGTAATAAAATAATACTTATTACGAGATCGTGAAACCCTCTCTCCCCCCGTTGAAATACTCTCTTTTCCGCGACTTCATGAAACCCTAAACCCAGACTCCGTTCGCTGAACCCCCCCGCCGTCAGACGCCGGGTCGACCCCTGCGAGCTCCTCTCCATTGCCACACCTCGGACGCCGGAATCAGAGGAGAAGATGTAGTGGATTTCCAACTAAATCTCTTCTTTTTTTTTTTCAAAATCTTAGTAATGCTGGTGTTATTTCTTTAGATTTGAAGGTTGAAATGGATTTCCATTTTGAGTGGCTAGAGGCTGAAGCCAGTGATTCGAGAGTCGGGATGGTTTGGGTTGGAGTTTGATGCCATTGGAGAGGATTTGAAAAGGATTTGGAGGTTGTTTCTCAAAACCACTGAGAAATTAAAAGGTAAGTTTATCTCTTCCGTATTCCCTTCTTCCAAAGTCTTAAATGTAGCCTTTGATCAGGATTGGATCTCTTGGTTTCGCTTTTTGAAAAGGCAGGACTGTGCAAAAGTTTCGCTTTTTCATGGTATATTTGATTGTTTCCGGTTATTTTCTATTGATTTCGCTGTTTTTTTTTTTCATGCCTGTTTGTTAATGGATCATGATTAAAGTTCTTTCTTTTGTGATGGTTCGGCGTTTTGAATCTGAGTCGTTGAGTAAGCTAGATATGCTCAGATTGCAACAGGGTTCAAATTTTGTTATTTATGTTTTATGTTTAGGATGATTTTGGTGTTATTGATTGCTTGTGTAAAAAAGATCTCATGATAGTATTAGTCAATTCAAGTTCCTGTTTATATGAATACAAAATGCAAATGTAATTTATGTATTCTTAAATATACCATGTCATACTAAAAGGTTTTTTAATTTTATTTTTTTTTATAAATATTTGCGATCTATTAAGGAAGCTACGAGTAGACAAATAAAAAGAGGGCTTAAGGAACCTACTTATACATAAATAGATGTAGGCACGCAAAGAGGGAGGAGGAAAAGCAAGCTTTCGTTTACTTTCTGGGGCTATGGCCCGTACTAGTTAGTATACACCACTATTCTCTTTTATTTGTATGTAAATAGGGTTTCTCTTGTGAGTTCTCCTTATCATTATACGATCTACAGAGACTTGTTTGATGACAGTTTTGGTGGGCTTCCTCGTGTCCTTTTCTTCTTGGTTTGCAGTGCATCTTATTTCCCTTTGTTTCCTTGTGGATGTGGTCACTCTGGACATCTTATTGCCAGTGATCCTTGTGGTTTGTGTTCTTTAGACATTGTTGTTATATTTTTACACAAAGTAGAAGAGAGAGAGTAACTTCGCTTGTGTGCTTTTTGGACACTTATTATAGTTGGAGAGAGAGAGAGAGAGAGAGAGGCCATGCATGAAGCATATATATATATATATATATATAGTGGTGGTGCAGTGCAGTGCAATATTTGATGTTTGTGAGGAACTAGGCATGGTTTCATGCTTCCATATGCTCAGTTTCCATGCTTGTTCTTGGGCTAGTATTTCTACCCCTTTGGTTCATGGGGTAAGAGTGATTAGTGGCGAAATTTAGGGAATCAACTGGTGGATGGCTTAAGCCTTAATCTCCCTCGAGTTTCATTCCAAACATGCTGCTCTTATATACCTGCCATATGTGCAGATTTAGTTGGTGGTTTTGAGGCCTCCAAAATCCTTCAAATTGCCATAAATTAGAATGATGGACTGCAGGTAGGGATGCAACTCGGGCTCATGAAACTCGGGTTTACCTCAACCCTAACCCTAACCCTATTTATAAAATATCAACCCTAACCCTAACCCTAACCCTATTTGTAAAACCTCAACCCTAACCCTATTTTTAAAAATCGGGTTCGGGTTGAGTTTCGGGTTAGAATTCGGGTTGATGAGAAAAAAAAATAAATTGCTTTTTCTAAAGTAAATAAACACCGAATTATGGATCCCAAAGATGGAAAAACAAAATCCCTTACCGAACGCATAAGCTGGACTCGGTGCTTTGATATTGTATTTAAAAAAAATCTTACCTAAAACAAAGAAGAGGAGGATGTGCTATAAACAAAGAAGAGGAGGAGGTGGGAAGTGAAACAAAATGTGTAGATGGTCTGCCTTTATGTTTGTCCTTTTCCTCGCTTGCGACTGATGGCCTTGCCCTCCTCGCTCTCAAGTTGACCATCTCGTCCAATTCAATTGGTGCCTTTAATGCCTCCAAAAATCTGGTGCCGATAAGCTACCCCTATTCGGGTAACCTCGGGTTTGGGTTATCTCGGGTTCGGGTTGTGGTCAACCCTAACCCGGGTCAATTGCAAATCGGGTTGGGTTAAATTCGGGTCTTTCGGGTTTGGGTTGGACAAACATGAGTTTAAACACTGTTATAAATCGGGTTCGACGGGCCGGGTTCGGATTGAGCCCGGCCCGAGTTGCACCCCTAACTGCAGGGGGAGAATTTTTATTTGTGCTAGATAGCATCTGCCTGCAGTGCTACCCCATTTTGAAGACATTAGAATTCTCATGGGCATGGTTCTCACTTCGCAGTAATAGGTTAACATGTTCCGTTTTACCAGGTACAATGATAAGCACTTACCTGACGTCTTGAGTAACTGTGTGCTATGAAATCCTTTCAGAACTAAGCCTTGATACACTTGGCTGGTCGTCCATTACAGTAATATAGAATCTCACGTTGTATAACTTCAGTTTAATTTGTCGGCTTGAAATTTAAAGAGTTCCAGCAGATCAGCTTGTCAGTAGAAGTACACTGCTCTTAGAGGGAGATTTGGACCTCTTTTGCGGAAAGTTGAAATAGAAACAAAAAGAGGAGGTGAAAAAAGAAAAGAATCGATGATGGGTTTCCTGCTGCTTTGGGCCTCCCAAGCCCAATTCCAACCAGGCTTGGCGTCCAAAGAGCGGCCCAAAAGATTTTTGGCCGACTTGCATTAAAACAAAACAAGCCAACCTCACTCAGGCTGGAGCAAGGCCCTCCAAAACGGGCTTGGCTTTAGCTTTAAGGACAACTCTTTGTGCACCACACGTGATACGCTTAGGTGATGATACATGCATGAGTGCAACATAAAAAGAACAAAAATATTCTCGATGAATGTGCATGCTGACTAACATCGCGTGCGATGCCGTGTCCTGCATCAAGCGCGTGTCCTGCATCAAGCGTGTCGGATGTTATGGACCTCCGTCGCAGATCCACTCCGCCAACAGTTGTGACTGCACATCTAAATAATTGGAAATTTAGAAAAGAGTTGGCCTGCAAAAAAAAAAAAAAAACTAAAAATTGCAAAGAGAAGTCAGAAAGGTTTTTTGGTTGAAAGTTAAAAGAACTATTTGCTAGGAATCAAACCTCAAAAGATTCAAAAGTCACCTGCCTAAAATCACCATATTTAACGGCATGTGTGCTACTTGTTCAATAATTGATTTATATATTATGCAGCTCCATATATGGTTTACATGAGTTTTAGAGATTTTCTTTAAATGAGTAGGATATTTTTGAGATAAATCTGAATTTCTTTAAATGAGGTTCATTATTTTTACTCAGATTTGATGTTATCCAACGATGCCGATTGATAAGAGTTGGATACATAAGAAACGAAATTATCCATAATATGATGCTGGTATTAAGAAGTTCATAGAAAAGGCAAGGCTTCATGTTAATAAAGAAGGAAAGATACGTTGTCCTTGTGTGTGGTGTTATAATGGCTCATGGCATAAGCCTGATTTAGTTAAATTACACTGTTTGTTAAAGGGTTTCTCGAAGATGTATCGGACGTGGTATTTTCATGGAGAACAGTTTGGAAGCAATGTCTCGGATGAAAATGAGAATGAAGATGATGACCAAGAAAGGGAACAAGATGAGATGGTCGAAGCATTGCAGGACATCGCTGGCCCAAGTGGTGCTCACACTGTTGGCCCAAATGGCAACCCAAGAGGGGAGGTGAATTGGGTTCTTTAAAAAATTTAACTCTTTGAAGATAATTAGATTGATATGAAGGTGCTTAAGTGAACTGAATTAATTAAAGCTAAGCACAAATAAAGAATATATATAGAGAGAGAGATAAATGCACGACAAACACAAAGATTTTATAGTGGTTCGGTGTATCCAACACCTACGTCCACTCCCAAGCAACACTTGGGTCCACACTATAATCCCACCGATTACAGTCGAGTTGTTTTACAAGCTCACAACTCCAACTTATTGTTTTACCCAGGATCACAACGAACCCAGCCAGTTTTTTCGGGCTCACTAGCACATAACCCAAACCCAAGCTAACCTTAGCTTGTCCCAAGGTATACTACCTTCACTAATTCAATCCCCCTGATTGAATTAGCCAACAATAATTTAAAAATAATGTTTACAATACAAAACAGCTCCTCAAATGAGCAAATATTCAATTTAAATAGATAAGGATTAGAAAAGCCTATTTAAAGCGATTTGAATGCGGGCTTTCTTCTTTTTTTCTTTTCCTCTTCTCTTTTGAATGGTTGAATCAAGTTCCAGCTCTGATTCTTCACAGAAGTTTGTTGTGGAGAAGTTGAGGAAAAAGGGCTTTTGAGCTTCTTCTTTTCTTCTTTGTAAATCCTTCGAAAATGATCATTGAAGGCTTTGGATTTCTTTTGAATCTCTCTTCAGATAGTAGGCATGGACACCGAGATTTTTCTTTGAAAATATTTCTCTCTTTTTCACTTGAATCTTCCGATTTTTCTTCCTCTTTTTTTGTCCTTTTTTTTTCAAACGGTCGGTTGCCCTTTTATAGATCTCTTAATCCAAGATTAGGTGAGAAAAATAGCCATTACAGAGTACTTGGATTGCTTCTAAGCACAAAGAAATATAGTCGTTAGAGATTAGGTGGAAAAATATTACTGTTGGAGTCCGTTCTGACATTTGAAAATCCATTCTTGACAGGTTGGAGTCGGCTCCAACTTTGCAAGTGTCGGCTCCAACTCGGGTTTCCAAAAATAGTAAATAAAAAGTTTGTTAGGAAGTCAGCTCTGGAAAAGTGATGTGTCGGCTCGCCGCATTTAGGTGTCGGCTTCCGAAATCGAGGGTGTCGACTCCGACGATGTCTAAAAAATATGCTCTCTATTCTCAAGTTAGAGTCGGCTCCAGAAATTCTAGGTGTCGGCTCTCGAACTCAAGGTGTCGGCTCACAAAACTGACGCAGAAAGCACTTCTCTGTATCTCAGGTTAGAGTCGGCTCCAGAGTTTCAGGTATTGACTCCAAACTGTGTCGAAAACTTAGAAATGTTCTGATAAACTCTGGTGTCAGCTCCAGACACTGTAGGTGTCGACTCCAAGGTCTGAACTTAAATATTTTATATTTAAAACTTAATTCAAAACCAATTTTGTGTGTTATTTGAATAATTAAACATTCTTAATACCTGAAACACTTCTCAAATTTGTCAGAAACATAATGACTATACTCATGGCTTTTATTAATCATCAAAATCAATAATTGGGTCAACAATCTCCCCTTTTGATGATGACAAAAACATTGAGTATATGCATGATTAAACAATGAAAGTTTCAAAGCAAATTTTAAGTTCTCATAGTTAAGCTCCCTTTAAATGATGTAGCTCCCCCTATGATACTCAAATTAACATCTTCTCTCCCCTTATCATTAAAACTCATGCAATTAAGTTCATTCAATGCTTGATATCAATTAATCAAATTCATTCAATAGGTTCATTTAATGCATATACAATTATCTTCTCTGCCCCCTTTTTTGTTATAAAAAAAAGGTTAAGAAAAGATTCATTTAGCATAAATCAATCATTCTTTTCTCCCTCTTTATAAAAGTTTAAGCATAAGAATCAATAATCTTTGAATAGAACAATATTAACTCAAAATCAAAGTTCAACTATGATATTCATTGATCAAAATTTCATTACAAATTTCATAAAGTTAAATACTTCATTACATCATTCAACAAAATATTTCATTACATCAGACTTCATTACCTCATACAACAAAAAACTTCATTATATCAAAGATTCAAACTAAACTTCAAAGACTAAGTACATCAAAATGTAAATCAAACAACAAAAGCTAAAAGCATCAAAATCTAAGGAGTCTTTTGAGTTCTTCTAAAATTTTTCCCATTTCTTCACTTTGAATCTTGATAAATTCATTCAATCTTTTATTAATAAATGCAGATGCCACTGTAATTTTCTCTTATAATTCAGCATTATACTTAGAATATACATCAGAATCTCCTCCTATGTCTTTAATTTTTCAAATATATGCATAAGATCAATCTTCAAGGCTTCTAAAGAAGATCCAAAGGATGATTCAATCTTGCTTACTCTCTCTTCTAAGGAATAGAACATCTCTCTTAAGCTCATTAGACTACCATCTAGTTCACTCTTCATTTTAGCTTCATGATCCACAAATAAAGATTTCAACTGCTCCATCTGAATCTCAGAGAAAAACCAACAGAGGACTGAACAGAAGCTGAACAAGCCGGTGAAAGAACAGAAGGTGTTGGACAGCTGGGGCTAGGTGACATATGCCTCACTGTGGGCTCTGCCTCAGAAGTGCCGTGGGCTCCAGTATCCATCTCTGCTGCCCTGTCATCCATGCTTCCTTCCTCTCCTAGTTTCCATTGATTTTATTGAATCCCATCCAGTGCAGTGTGGCTTTATTGTAGTAATCAGTATGTCTTAAGCTTTTCATGGGCTTATTATCTAATATGTTAACTCCTTGGCTCTGAAAAACAGGGGTCAAAATCATGCCATAAGGAAGGGTAGATCTCTTCTTTCCTTCAGCCTCGGCCATATACCAAATAATCATACCCAGAAGGTTAATAGGCTGGCTGGTCACTACAACATCCATAACTGGAATATCTCTCTCAGAAACATACTCAAAACGATCGGTCTTAGGAAACAAGATCATACCACAAATGTTGTGTAACAATCTAAGCTCCAAGGGCAATTGGTTAGCCCTAACTTCTTCAAATTCAACAACTTCTCTTCCAAGCATTCTAGATAAAGCTGCTCCTCTGTCACTATGAGCATTAGCAGTGGGTCCAGCAACTGGAATATCTAATAGTCTACCCAAAATTTCAGAGGTGAGGTGAATCCTTGTTCCTCTCACAAAGCTAATTAAACCTCCATCTCTCTAGATAAATTCAAGTAAAAATCTTTAACAAGAGCAGGATAGGTCGGAACATCCAAAGAGCATACCTTCTTCCATCCCATATCTTTTATTTACTTGCCTAAGGAGAAGCCCTCATCCTCAAAGAATCCAAAATTCACCTTCCTACCCATTGTTATCACCTTTTCCGCTAATAAATCAACCTGTGGTGAAGATGGACCTGGAATGGCACTGGGCATGGAGGATGAAGACGAAGAATCTGAGCTGGGCGATGGTTGAGGAGCCGAACACCTCTCACTCCTCTTTCTTGTCGCCACGGAAGCTCCAAAGATTGATCCCCTTTGCTTTGGTGCCATTGAATCCTAGGGAATGGTTGATTTGAGGGATTCTAGGTTTTGAAAGGCTTGAAGAGAATTTTGGAAGAGATTGGAAATGATTGGGGATGAATAGGTGTCGACTCTGCCCTAAAATAGCCAAATTGTGTCCACAAGGTGTTGAGAATTTATTGAAACATAATTGCCCCAACTTTATTGATTTTGATGATTTCCAAAAGCCATGAGTATCTTAAAGAAAACAATATGTTTATTTATCAAAAACCTTGAGCTTATTCAAATTGAAAGGAATGAACTATCAATGGTCATATTAAAAGAGTTTTGAATCTATTAGAAAAAGGAATTTCAAGTTCTATGCTTAAAAGAATTCTAAAAGGAATTTTACACTTTATATTTCAATCGATGAATTCTTGAAACATGTCTTGAATCCATGATAAACATCATATTTAATGTATTCAAGTCAAATTTATATTTTAAATTTAATTGGGACAAGTTTTAAAGTCAATCAGAACATTTGTCTGATTTTTGTATCGGTCCCGAGCCGACTCAAGGGTTTCCGAGTCGACTCCCCAATTTGCCTGAGTTTCTCGAGTCGACCCTTGGCTTTTCAAGAGTCGACCCCTGAATTCTTGCGAGCCGACTCCTGTCTGTGCGAGCCGACTCCGCTCAAACAACAGAACCCATGTTTTTTGAGCACTTCTCGAGTCGACTCCCCGTATTCCTCGAGTCGACTCCCGACTTTCGCGAGCCGACACTTGTGTTTTCGCGAGTCGACCCCTCAATGGTTAAAATGTTTCTATTTTTGGTAATCGACCTCGAGCCGACTCCCTCAGAGCTCGAGTCGACTCCACGAAATCTGGGCGCGATTTTTAACGATGACACATCAGCCCCAACGGTAAGATTTTTGAATAACGGCTATTTTTCCTGTCTCTAACGGATATATTTTTGCAGAATCTATAAATAGAGGAGTTCTTTTCAATCAAAACAACCGAGAGAAATCAAAAAGAGAGAAAAGAGTATCATTTGAAAAGAGGGAAAAACAGAGCATATCGTGAAAAATCATTTAGCTCAAAGGAGAGAGTTTCAAAAGGAGTGAAATCCAAGTGAGAGATTCGTCTACTCCTTCTCATCAATCCACAAGAGCCAAAGAAAATCCAAGTGCATTTCAAAGGTCAAATCTGCGGATTTCAAAAGAAGAAAAGTTTCATCTCAACTCCAAAGTCTTCAACGGTCACGAATCTGCTGAGGCATGATTCAATAGAGGAGTAAAGAGAAGAAGGAAGAAAGCCCAAGCATCTACCATCTGCAAATACAATCAGGCTTTTCTAACCTTTTAATATTTTGTACTACATTTGTATATTTGCTCAAGAGGAGCACTTTATTGTTCAAACACTCTATTATATTTGTTTGCTGATTCAATCAGTGGATTGATTCAGTGGAGGTTGGTATACCTCGTTACAAGCCGGAGTGCTTGTGTTGGGTTAGTTGTGAGCCCTAGAAAAAACGTGTAGGGTTTTGTGCTGGTAAGCCCGAGTTAAAACCAGCTGGGTTCGTTGTGCACCCGGAAAACAACAAGTTTGAGTTGTGAGCTTGTAAAACAACTCGGCTGTAATCTAGAGAGATTATAGTGTGGACCCAAGTGAATCTTGGGAGTGGACGTAGGTGCTGGTTGCACCGAACCACTATAAAATTTCTTGTGTTTGCCGTGCTTATTTTCTCTTCTCTATCTCTCTTTATTTGCTTGTGCATTGCTTATTAGTTAATCTCACTTGCACATCTTGCTAACTAATCAATTAATTCAAAAGTCTTAAATTTTTAAGAACCCAATTCACCCCCCCCTCTTGGGTTGCCATCTGGGCCAACAATTGGTATCAGAGCAAGTGCTCATTTAGAATTTGATCTCACGATCAAGGGCTAAAGATCCTTATGGCAACACAAAGTGGTTCATGTTTTGCTGAAGGTCATTCTACGAATAGACCTCCTTTTTAATGGAACCAACTATTCATATTGGAAAGCTAGAATGAGATATTCATTCAAGCTTCTGACTATGAATTTGGGGAGTATAATAATGGACCTAGTACACCCACACACCTTATTGATGGCACTATTGTTCCTAAGCCCGAAAGGGATTGGAATGATAATGATAGGAGAATGGCACAATTAAATGCTAAAGCCATTAATTTTGTATTGTTCCTTAGATTCTAATGAATTCAACCGAATCTCAACATGTAATTCCGCAAAAGAAATTTGGGATAGGTTGGAAATAACACATGAAGGAACAAACCAAGTAAAAAGAATCAAAGATAAATATTTTGGTTCATAAATATGAATTATTTACATGGAACAAAATGAAACCATCACATGCATGTTCACTAGATTCACTGATATTGTGAATGGTTTGAAAAGTCTTGGAAAAGTTTATACTAACTCTGAGCTTGTTCGCAAAATTCTTAGGTCACTCCAAGGACTTGGGAAGCCAAGGTGACAGCCATACAAGAAGCCAAAGATCTGAACATCCTACCATTGGAAGAGCTTCTTGGTTCGCTAATGACTCATGAGCTTCAAGTTAAACAACATGTCAATGAGGATGAGTCAAGAAAGAAGAAGACCATCGCCCTCAAGCTGCAGAAAAGGAAGTAAGCAGCATGATGAAGAGGATGATGATGATGAGACACCCTCCTTGCAAGGAAATTCAAGAAGTTTATGCAAAGAAGGAGGCCCTTCCACAAAAAGAGATTTGCAAAATGGAAGGAGAAAAAGAAAAGGATAAGAAAAAGGAAAAGGACAAAGAGAAAGAGCCCTTAGTATGTTATGAATGTAAAAAGCCAGGGCATTTAGATATGACTGTCCTTTACTTAAGAAGGCCTACAAGAAAAAGAAAAAGGCCTACATGGCAACTTGGACTGACAGTGAAGAGTCTTCTTCCGAAGAAGAAGAACAAAAGAAGTTGCAATGTTGCTTCATGGCCAACGACGACGACAACGAAGAGGTAAGTACCGAAACCCGATGATGAATTTACATTTGATGAAATGTTTGAAGCTTTCAATGAATTGATGATTGATTTCAAATCTTTGAAAAAGAAACAAATTTTGAAAAAAAATGAATTAGCTTTAGAATTAAGAATTAAAATGAAAAAGAAAACTTAGAAAGAAAAGATAATCTTAATCAAGAAAAAGATTTATTAAAATCTGAAACTAAAAACTCAATAAAGATTAAAAGATCAAATAGAAACTCTTTAGATAAAGAACAAAGCTAAAGAAATTGATTCTTAAGAAAGATGTTAAAAAGTATAAAGACATTGTTGAGAAATTTACTCTAAGCTCAACTAAACTAAATATGATTTTAGATAGTCAAAAAGCTTTTTGACAAAGCAGGTTTAGGATATAACACATTAAGAAACAAAAATCATTGAAAAATATTTTTGTAAAAGCTAACCAAAGTAATATTACTTGTTTTAAATGTAATCAAAAAGGTCATAAATCTTTGAATGCAAAACATTAAAATAAAAATTAAATATTAAAGGAAAAAATATGGGTTCCGAAAGGAACAATTTTTATTGCTACTAACCATGAAGGACCCAAGAAAGCTTGGGTACCTAAACATAAAGTTTAAATTATGTTGCAGGAATGTCTTGTAGCCAAAAGATCAAAGAAAAAGTGGTACCTTGATAGTGGCTGCTCAAGACATATGACGGGTGACAAAGATGAATTCATCACCCTGGAAGAAAAGAAAGGTGGAGTTGTTACGTTTGGCGATAACGGTAAAGGTCAAATTATGGGCCTTGGTAAAGTTCGCATAACTCCATCTACATTTATTGATAATGTACTTTATGTTGATGGTTTGAAGCATAATCTAATTAGTATAAGCCAATTATGTGATAAAACTTTAATGTTTCATTTAAATCTTCTATATGCACTGTAACTAATTCTATTGATGATAGCATTGTATTTACTGGTTATAGACATGGCAATGTTTACTTGTTGACTTAGAAAAATTATCTTTGAGTGATCATTGCTTAATTGCTGACAATGCTAACATAAATGAAATTAGTTGGTTGTGGCATCGTAGATTAGGTCATGCAAGCACACACCTTATTTCAAAATTAATTAAAATGGATTTAGTTAAAGGATTACCTAAACTAGATTTTGAAAATAACAAAATATGTGATGCATGTCAATTTGGAAAACAAACTAGAAGTTCTTTCAAATCTAAAAATGTTGTTTCAACTTCTAGGGCCATTAGAGCTACTTCACATGGACCTTTTTGGACCAACTAGAACCACAAGTCTAGGAGGAAAGAAATATGGTCTAGTGATTGTAGATGATTATTCTAGATATACTTGGGTAATGTTTTTAGCTCACAAAGATGAGACTTTCTCGATATTCCTGAAATTCTTCAAGAAAGTCACAAATGAGAAAAACACTACCATAGTATCTCTAAGAAGTGATCATGGAACTGAATTTGAAAATCACTTATTTGAAAGTTTCTGCACTGAAAATGGTATTAATCATAATTTTTCAGCCCCTAGGACTCCACAGCAAAATGGTGTAGTTGAAAGAAAAAATAGGACTCTAGAAGACATGGCCCGTACCATGCTATGTGAAAGCAACCTACCAAAGTACTTTTGGGCGGAAGCTATTAACACAGCATGCTACATCTTAAATCGAGCCCTAATAAGACCAATCTTAAAGAAAACACCTTATGAATTATGGAATGAAAGAAAACCAAATATAAAATACTTTCATGCATTTGGATGTAAATGTTTCATTCATAATAATGGTAAAAACAATTTAGGAAAATTTGATGCTAAATCTGATGAAGGAATCTTTTTAGGATATTCAACAACTAGTAAAGCTTATAGAGTATTTAACAAGAAAACCTTAGTAGTTGAAGAATCCATTCATATAGTTTTCGATGAGTCTTTAGCATCTAGTTCTGAAAAGCTTGATGATGAGGAAGATACAAACATAATTGAAAAAGATCTTGAAAAACTTAATATTGAAGTATCTTCAGATCATGAGCAAGAAGCTAAAGATGATGATTCACATAAGGACGATGATGTCAATATTGATCATAATGATATAGATCTTCCAAGAGACTGGAGATATGCTCATAGTCATCCCAAGGAATTGATTATAGGTGATCCATCTCAAGGAATAAGAACTAGATCATATATGAGAAATATTAGTAATCATCTTGCATTTGTATCACAAATTGAACCTAAAACTATTGAAGAAGCTGAAAAAGATAATAATTGGATGTTAGCAATGCAAGAAGAATTAAATCAATTTACAAGAAATAATGTATGGACTTAGTTGAAAGACCTAAAAATCATTCAGTAATAGGATCAAAATGGATTTTAGAAATAAACTAGATGAAAATGGCATAGTAATTAGAAACAAAGCTAGATTAGTTGCAAAAGGATATAATCAAGAAGAAGGTATTGATTTTGATGAAACCTTTGCACCAGTAGCTAGATTAGAAGCCATTAGACTTTACTTGCATTTGCATGTCATATGAATTTTAACTTATTTCAAATGGATGTTAAAAGCGCATTTTTAAATGGATTTATAAATGAAGAAGTTTATGTTGAACAACCACCAGGTTTTGAAGATCACGAATTTTCAAATCACGTTTTTAAATTGCACAAAGCTTTATATGGTTTGAAACAAGCACCTAGAGCTTGGTATGATAGATTAAGTAAATTTTAATTGAAAATGATTTTACAAGAGGAAATGTTGATAAAACTTTATTTTTGAAAAGAAAAAGTAAAGATTTACTTGTAGTACAAATATACGTTGATGACATTATTTTTGGTGCTACTAACGATTCTCTATGTCAAGAATTTGCCAAGTTAATGCAGGGAGAATTCGAGATGAGCATGATGGGAGAACTCAACTTCTTCCTTGGACTCCAAATCAAACAAAGCAAAGAGGGAATCTTTATCAACCAAACAAATACACAAGAGAACTCTAAAAAGTTTGGTATGGAATCAATTAAACCCCTCGGAACACCAATGAGTCCTTCATGCAAGCTGGACAAAGATGAAGAAGGTAAAAAGGTTGATCAAAAGTATTATCGAGGTATAATCGGATCCCTTCTTTATTTAACAGCAAGTAGACCAGATATTATGTTTTCTGTATGTTTATGTGCTAGATTTCAATCAGAACCTAAAGAATCACATTTAATAGCTGTTAAAAGAATACTAAGATATCTAAGTGGAACAAAAAATGTAGGTTTATGGTATTCTAGAGACTCCACATTAAATCTAATTG
This sequence comes from Calamus simplicifolius, assembly GCA_900491605.1. Taxonomy (NCBI): domain Eukaryota; kingdom Viridiplantae; phylum Streptophyta; class Magnoliopsida; order Arecales; family Arecaceae; genus Calamus; species Calamus simplicifolius. Next base: position 800,861 of record UESW01004403.1, on the reverse strand, counting down.
CATATTCAGATTCTGATTATGCTGGATGTAAATTAGATAGAAAAAGCACAAGTGGTGCATGCCAATTCTTAGGAAGTAACTTAATCTCATGGTTTAGCAAAAAGCAAAATTCAGTTGCATTATCAACTACTGAAGCTGAATATGTAGCAGCTGGAAGTTGCTGTGCGCAAATCCTATGGATTAAGCGACAACTTGAAGACTATGGTATCACACTTGATAAGACACCCATAAGATGTGATAATACAAGCGCAATCAATTAACTAAAAATCCAATTCAACATTCAAGAACAAAACATAGAAATTAGATATCACTTTATAAGAGAACATGTAGCTAATGAATGAAATTTGTCTTGATTATGTTAACACTGAAGAACAATTAGCTGATATATTTACAAAACCTTTAAATGAAGAAAGATTTTGTTATCTTAGAGGAGAATTAGGGATTTGTGATCCTTTGAATAAATTTTGAAACCCCTAAGGAAATGTATCTAGAATTCTTTCAAATTCTCAAAATCTTAAGGAAATTTTATCTAGAACTCATATCAATTTGATCTCTCAAAGTCCATGATTTTTAATCATACTCAAAGATCAAATTCCGGACTCATTTCAGATTCTCTGAATCTTATTTTTTTCTCTGAAATGGTCTCGGAGCCGACTCGAGAGTATCGGAGTCGACTCGGTTTCTGCTGAAACTCGGAGTCGACCCCTCCTCTGAGCGAGTCGACTCGATTCGGTCCGTGCTCTGTGACTACTCGGAGCCGACTCCACGCTTTGCGCGAGTCGACTCGACGTGGTCCCAGTCGATTATTTAGGGCACGAGTCGACCCACATTTCATTCTTCCAAAATCTTCCAAATCTCTCCAAAACTTTCCCAAACCTTCCAAAACTCAAAACCTCTGATTAACACTCCTTCAAGATCAATGGCACCTAAAACTCGAGGAGCTAGCAGAGTGGCGCCGGTTGAAGAGAAAAAGGACCGTTCGACGACCCGTCCGCGAGCCGTCTCGGATTCGTCTTCTACCCTTCTCTAGTGATCCTCCAGCTCCAGCTCCACTCCTACTCCCCAGGTAGATCACTAGCCAGTAGGATTGTAACACGGTAGGAAAGTGGATTTTGAGTTATTTGAGAATGAGGTTCATATTGGTAGACAATTGATTGAGATGGGACTTGAGAAATTTGTTCACTGGATTGTCCCACCTATCCTGCATTAGTTAAAGGAATTTTACAAGAATTTGTCTAGAGGAGATGATGGAAGCAAGGTGAGAGGCATTGGATTGAATATTACACCTCCATTTTTCTAGACTGTTGAATTACCCTTATCTGGACCTTCCACATTTGCCCCTGAAGATAGATCTCCAGCTCTCACAAGATTATTGAACAGAAATTTGAGGGATTTGAAGAAGTTTTGCAATCAACTTGCCTTGGAGCTGAGGTTACTTCACAATATTTGCAGTAGGATTTTTTCCCAAGACAGGCAGATTTGACTATGTTTCTGAGAGAGATATTTTTGTTATGGATGCAGTTGTTCTGGGAAGCCTATAATTTGCCTAGGATGATGATTTGGTACATTGCAGATGTGGGGAAGAAGAAATCAGTTACCCTATGGCATGGTTCTACAAGTTATTTCAAGCCAAGGGATTGTTTGTGATAGTGAGCCAAAGAAGGAATTAAGACATACTGATTATTATACTTTGGCTACTATTCATCGATGGGTTTATTAAGAAAAATGGAAGTTGGGAGAGGAAGAGACTGAGGATAGAGCTTAGATGCTGAGGCCCCAGACTTCTTTGAGACATTCTCACCTGAGCCTCCTCAGAGTTCATCTATTCCAGATCTGTTCCTGCTCCTGCTCCTCCTACCCTGCTCCGCTCAGTTCTACTTTTCATCTGTAGTTTTTCTGATAACAGTTAGATCAACTTAGATCTTTATTCAAATCTGAGTTAAGTGATCATGAAAATAGATTGAAAAATGAATTTGATGAAAGTTATGAATTAAAAGAAGCTTGTATTCTCTTAGTGATCGGTTGCATTGATTGAATCTACTCTTAGTTCATCCACCGGTTCCTTAAGTGAAGATTTGAAGAATATTTTGGAGAGCTTAAGGATATCTGTGGTGACTCAGAGACCTATTCCCAATGCAACGCCGAGCTTCAAGATAAAATTTCTGCTTGTACTTTTGTTGATGAAAAACTTAAAGATATGTTAACTTCAATGTGAAGGAATGAAGCAAATAGTAGATCATTTGAATAGAATTACAAGAAGAAATTTTTAAGTTTTCATGTAACTCTTTTTGATGTAATAAGTTTACTTTCAATGTAATGACAAGTTTACATTTCCATGTAATTTCATTTTGAAGTAATGAAAAGTTTGATGCTTACTTTTGTCATTTCAATTGTAAGTATTGAATATCTTTGAATGATGATCAATTGATAAATGGAATGATTGAATGAGTTTAATCAAATTATTTGATGCTCTCAACCTTTTTGTTGATTACAAAAAAGGGGGAGAGATTTATATGATTTAATTATATTCATATCTTTTAATTGCAATTAAATAAGGGGGAGAGTTAAATAAGAAAAAGAGTTTCATATAAGGGGAAGAGATAAATTGAATTGCTTATTTTTGATTTTGAAAATTTTGAATGATTTATAAAATTGAGTTCATAGGGGGAGCTACCTCATTTAGGGGGAGCCTTTCATGAACACAAAAATTGATTTTGGAATCAAAATTTTTTCAATTTTATAATGCATATACTCAATGTTTTTGTCATCATCAAAAAGGGGGAGATTGTTGAGAAATTATTGAAACATAATTGCCCCAACTTTATTGATTTTGATGATTTCCAAAAGCCATGAGTATTTAAAGAAATAATGAGTTTATTTATCAAAAACCTTGAGCTTATTCAAATTGAAAGCAATGAACTTCAATGTTTAATTAACTGAGTTTTGAATCAATTTGAAAAAGAAGTTTCAAGCTCTATATTAAAAGATTTCAAAAGGAATTTTACATTTATATTTCAATCAATGAATTCTTGAAACATGTCTTGAATCCATGCTTAATGTCATATTTAATGTATTCAAGTCAAATTTATATTTTAAATTTAATTGGGACAATTTTAAAGTCAATCAGAAATTTTTCTGATTTTTGTATCGTCCCGAGCCGACTCTAGAGTTTCAGAGTCGACTCCCTTTGCCTGATTTCTCGAGTCGACCCTTGGTTTTCAAGAGTCGACCCCTGACTCTTGCGAGCCGACTCCTGTCTGTGCGAGCCGACTCCGCTCAAACAACAGAACCCATGTTTTTTGAGCACTTCTCGAGTCGACTCCCCATTTTCCTCGAGTCGACTCCCGACTTTCAGGAGCCGACACTTTTTTTCGCGAGTCGACCCCTAACGGTTAAAATGTTTCTATTTTTGGTAATCGACTCGAGCCGACTCCCTCAGAGCTCGAGTCGACTCCGCGAAATTCTGGGCGCGATTTTTAACGATGACACATCAGCCCCAACGGTAAGATTTTTGAATAACGGCTATTTTTCTTGTCTCTAACGGATATATTTTTGCAGAATCTATAAATAGAGGAGCTCTTTTCAAATCAAAACAACAGAGAAAATCAAAAAGAGAAAAGAATATCTTTCAAAAGAGGGAAAAACAGAGCTTTGAAAAATCATTTAGCTCAAAGAAGAGATTCAAAAGGAGTGAAATCCAAGAGAAAGATTCGTCTACTCCTTCTCATCAATCCACAAAAGCCAAAAGAAAATCCAAGTGCGTTTCAAAGGTCAAATCTGCGGATTTTCAAAAGAAGAAAAAGCTTCATCTCAACTCCAAAAGCTTCAACGGTCAAGAATCTAGCTGAGGCCTGATTCAACACTTCTAGAGGAGTTGAAGAGAAGAAGGAAGAAAGCCCAAGCCTACCATTCAAAAATCAGGCTTTTCTAACCTAATTTTTACTTTTGTATATTTGCTCAAGGGGAGCTTTATTGTTCAAAACACTCTATTATATTTGTTTGCTGATTCAATCAGTGGATTGAATCAGTGGAGGTTGTATACCTCGTTGCAAGCCGGAGTGCTTGTGTTGGGTTAGTTGTGAGCCCGTGAAAAACAACGTGTAGGGTTTTGTGCTGGTAAGCCCGAGTAAAACCAGGCTGGGTTCGTTGTGATCCCGGAAAACAACAAGTTTGAGTTGTGAGCTTGTAAAACAACTCGGCTGTAATCTAGAGAGATTATAGTGTGGACCCAAGTGAATCTTGGGAGTGGACGTAGGTGCTGGTTGCACCGAACCACTATAAAATTCTTGTGTTTGCCGTGCTCATTTTCTCTCACTCTATCTCTCTTATATTTGCTTGTGCATTGCTTATTAGTTAATTTCTCACTTGCACATCTTGCTAACTAATCAAAAAGTTCAAAAAGTCTTAAAT
>UESW01004403.1:725491-793774 GCA_900491605.1 Calamus simplicifolius | reverse complement strand
AAAACATCTCAAAATATCTAGTTCATAGAAAGCACATGAAGAAAGCATCATACTCATAAATAATAGGATGTATACTAAAGCTATTCATAATATGACCTTCAATTGATATCTTCAAGAACATGTTATAGACCCCAAAATAGTTAACTAAGGGCAGATTGATTCAGGGCTGCCATGAGGTGGATGAGGGAACACCAAATATGCGCAGCAAAGATCTAGAAAAATAGTCTTTAAAGCACTCTAATGAATACACTCCAAGGCTTACTAAAAATAACTCAACTCACTATATAGCAAATGAAATTTATGATATATATGAAGAAAGATAGCTGGAATTTAAAGTGATTAATAATGTCATAAATATGCACTCCACTTGTAAAGAAGCAGCCTATAGATGGTGAAGTGCTAGTCTGCCTAAACTGCTGCCTCTCCTAGCAGCCTAGAGAGCAACAGGCACCTAGACAATGGGGTTACCAAGCCAACTAGGCTGCTGCCTATGACAACTTTGGTACATTATTTAGCAAGTTTTAAGAAAAACAACTAGCTTAATGTCGAAACATACTTGTTGCCTTGTCAAAAATAACCACAGCTGGATCTGGCTGGTTGAACTTTGGTTCCTCAATATGAGCTTTCCAAAGTGAGATAACAATGCGTGGCTTCGCAACCTGTTTGCCAATAATAACTACTTAGCAAATTGAACATTAATTTAAGTCATTGCATATTCTGTCTTTGATGTAGCAAAAAAAAAAAAACTATGAACAAACAAAAGAAAAATAGTTGTTTGTGGAAAAGGAGTTTTGTTTTGAACTCATGCAAATGCAAATTAAACTGTTAGTGAAAAATTTTATTAGATATACTTGATCCAGTATCCAGCAAAATAGAGTGATATATCAATCCATGAAAAGTTGCTGTGGACGCATCCACTCTATTCTTAGTCATCCTATGTCAGCATCTTTCTATGATTGAACCACAAAACAGAAAGTGTAATACTATAGAATTACATCTTCTTTTAGAGGAAAAAACAAAAACAAAAACCTACAAGCATGCTAAGAAACCATTCCAAAGTGCAAAAACAGGTTTCGAGAAAATCTTGAATTCAGACTTAATTAGCTAATGCTAATTAACCAAAGATGACAGCCAATCTCATTGCAGCATATTTTAGTTCAGCAGGCAAAAAACACTTGAGATTTGGGAAAACAATTTTGTTCCATAGTGCTTAGGCATACTGCCTTGTGGCAGCCGTGCTAGAGCATTTACTACAAAAAAAAAAAAAAAAAAATTCTCCAATAGATTGCAGATAAGTGGCAACTAATATGCACTATGCATTGGTTTGAAGGAGAAGATAATATTTGCTCCAGATAACCTATTTTCAAGATTCCTTCCAGGAAAACCTAAAGCTTTACCTGATGATACACAGTAGAATGGCCTCTTAATTCTCCTCTGTCATTTTCTACAATCTTAAGTAGCTGTAGTCGCTTGTCTAAGTTTCTGCACCTGCTTCGAAATCTCCCTGGGATCTCCTGACTGCAGTAACTCCTTAGCTGCTTTCTCACTCTACTTCTTTTCGGGATCCCTTTTCCCCTCCAGTCCAGCACCGGAATCTGCTCCTGCACATGTCAATTCAGGTAAATAAGCTACAAACTGCCGAAAGGGGTGTCAATTTTGGTCCAAAACGTAAGAAAATTGACAGCTAGTGATGCCATAAGGTTCAAGAACAGGTAACAGGCTGGTGGATGTTGGGTGATAGACCCCAAACGGCATGAGGGCCCCAAACGACATGAGAACATGGAGAGATCCAAACCCATGCTTTCTTCAGTATTCTCATATCATTCTTCCCAAATGCATAAAAACATCATGACTTGTATAATTAAGCAGATTTAAATATCATGAATCTCAATTTTATACTGACATGGATACTGATGGCTAAAGCAAAATCTTCTTGCATTGCAGCATAAAAGCTGAGCGGAGCTGTTGCCTTGCAGACTAATAAAGATGCATGTATCAGGGAGGCCTTCCATTACAAAGTTGAAGAATTTCATTTTGGCTACAAATTGGATGACCAATTAAAAAACTCAAGATGCATTCACATGCCATTCAGCACAGATTTTTAAGTATGTCATTAGTAGAAGCCCTTTTCTTTGTTGAGGGCTGGTACGAAATCTCAGAAGATAGGGTATATGGATTATGCTGAAGAAAAGCTTAAAAATGTACCCATATTATTTGGATTTGCAAGGCTTATATGAGGATATGTAATAAAGCAATTCACCACTGGTAAGACCACCATGAGGGCATCGCAAGTTAAAAAAATAAAAGTGCAAAATAAACATATTTAAAGAAAAGAAAATGATCATTAAGCATGCAACCATTCTAGTATTTCTGCAGTTTACATCAACAATAATACTAGTTGATGTTTGAGGTTACTATGACTTCAGAAATGGTGCTGGCTACCAAAAAACATTTTTCTGCAACAACTGACTTAAATGGGGGCTACCGCCATTGACAATAATGCATAATATATTGCTCATCTGGCTTGCATTACAGGTGATTACGTCTAAAATGCATAGCAACTGAAATTTGATTGGCCATGAGAAAAGTAGGAAAACTTTTGGATAGCATTGTTATTTGGCTAATCAAGAGTGGAGATCCCATGCCGACAAGTTCAGAACAACAGTCCTTTCTTGCTATTTCATATCAAAGCCATGGTTGTCAAAGCCGTGCATATGCCTTGTGGGGAATACTAGTCAATGATATATAGCAAAAAGAGTGGGAAGCAACCTAGCTCACAAAATCTTCAATGCAGCAAGCTAAAGGTGCCTATTGGAAAACTTGCTCAGGAATGATATTTATCTAGTTTGGTATCCAGGCCTTCTATTAATTTCGCAATCTTAATAAATGAGAAGCCAGCTGCCAATGGGACCCAAAACGAGCCTAACTTGATGGTCCTAAACCCTTCAGATATTTCTTCTTAAGAAGATGCCTCATTTGTAGGGGTGAAATGCATGCATCTGCAAAGGTTAATTCACCTATCAGTACAAGGGAAAATTTGATGTACATGAAACACATGTTGATCTCTGCATCCGAATTCAACAAAGAAGATGGGTTTAATTAAGCAAAAGCTACAACAGCAACCCAATTTCCGTCAATATGTTGATGTTAAGAGCAAACAAAACATCAAATGATATCCCAACAATGGGATCTCTGTAAGAATTTAGTTTGAATCTTGCCTTTCTCAGCAATTCTGACAAATTATTTGCATTTCAAATGCATTGCTGAAATTTTCACCTTTCAAAAAGGCAACATCCAAGATCTCCTTCCTACCCGCTGCACTTCTGATCCACATTGTCATTTCTTGATAAATTTTTATTTCTCTTCCCCTATTAGTCTGCACAAGGGAATTAATGCTCTGTTTGGGACAACTGGTAAGAGGGGTCAACAACAGTTGTTTGCCATTAGCTATATCAGGTAGATATTTCTCAACATCTTGGGGCAACAGTTGCCCAAACAAGGCCAAAGAAGCCTGATAACCTCTTTATTTATTTATTTATTTAACAACTCCAGTATTTTGTCAACTCTAGTTTTTAATATTCAACTTTCTAAGCTAAGGTTTGTTATCTTGGTATCGGGCCCTTTACCATTATCCATACCACATTGGTATAGTATCAGCACGCCCAGTCTACTGGTCAGTTTAGCATACCGATACTTGATAGTACTGTTACCAAGTGTTGGTAAGTATGGTGCAAGTATGCACTACTATGACACACCATGATTCAAAGTATTGATTTACACAGTTATCTTAGTTATCAACCAAGAACAAATTATAATCTGCAACAAATGGTCCTGAACCAAATTTAAGTGCCTATGAGAGGATGGTTAAATGATTTGAACAATGCTAAAAAAGGAGACAGTACAAGACAACGTTTTCCCACCCTTGAAGAGAAAAAGCAAGAAGTAGAGGATCTATATCTAAGCTTCATGAAAGTTAAAGTGATTTCATGATAGAATTTTCTACATCATTTAAATTTTGGGATTAATTCTGAACAAACACCAGAGGAAAACAAAAGAATCAACCCACTTCTTCTCTGACAAACATAAACTTATGTTGCTTTCTCTTTTTCTTTTGCAATAGATTTGTAAATTGTAATACCTCTCTTTCCCTCTGTTGTGAAGTAATGGAAAATAAATCAGAAATAACAGGCAGAAAACACCCCTTCTTCCATCACTGGATAAATTTTAAGAAATTTAAAATTATGTCCTCCTTTATGTCAATAAAGGTGTAGAATTTCCAGTCCCCAGCAATTTCCAGTTGATTATTTTTCCATCTTCTCATGTACTTATAGTTGCTCGAAGTAAAAATGAGAAGATATCATTATTGGAGTATCAGATTGAATTTCTGAATTCATAAATTTTGATATGGCATCTTGACTAGCAATGCATTGGCCATGATTTCACGATATTTTTGGTAAAGAACTGATAAAGTTTTAGTTACAACATTAGAACATGATGGTGAGGAATCATTCCAAGAGGTGTCATTTATTGGAAGATACTGATAAGTCATGCATGAATTGTAAATTAAAATTTGCTGAGGCACAAACCCTTTCACATGTGTGTTCTTTTGCACATATTGCAGTAGATAGATCCTCCTCTAATAATGAAAAGGTGTATAGCAAAGCCATTGAAATCAAGTTCTAGCTCATTGAAATCAAGTTAACTATATATGTTAAACTAAAAAACAAGTTCCTTACACATAGGAATCAATCATATATTCTAATAGAAATATGTTTTAGGAACAAGATTTTAACTACCCAGTGCGACAGCAGGGCATCCTACCATCACAAGTGTTGGGATGGACGAGTAAAGAAATGAACTTGGACTTGAACAAACTACTGTTGTAAAAACAGGAACAACCCCATCCCATGTTATTTAAAACTTGTTTAGGAAAACAATTATGTCCAAATTTTGGTCATGATACACTTAACATAACAGGGTTTGCCATAAAAACAGATGAGAAATCAAACTTTCCCTCTAACATTATACAAGTCAAATCCTCAAAATAGTATACCTTTCATGCACTGAAAAATGATATAAGGTAGGTGCTCATGGATACATGTAGTTTAACAGGATAAATGAAACTCATTTCATAATTTATGTCTACACAACAAGTTTCAGTTAGGGGTATATTTTTTTCTTTTTTCATACAAATCTTGAGATCAAACCTAAAGCTGTGAAGTAATTGTTTGATAATTTTCAGACAATGAGGAGTTATCACTACATTGTAAAACAATAGTTTTAAAACAGAAGAAAATTCATAGGAAAAAGAAAGAAGAATATTGTTTACAAGATTAAATGATGAAATATAAATCATAAGTTGATGCATCTCTACTATACCTGCAGCTCAGGATATATAGCTAACTCAAACTTCATAGGCCTAGTTGGATTATGGGGCTCACAAGGTAAAACCACAGCCCAACTGTAAAAAAAAAAATTGCAATGATGATCAGCATGTATGGATCTTTCAACATGTGCAAAAAAATTCAAATAAATCTAGATAGCTGTCTACCATTCTTTTCAATTGAAGAAAAAAAATTCAGAAAAGGAAAATTAAATATGTACAGACATTTTTCTTGACATCAGTTTTGGAGCAAATGCTTCCAAAAAGCCTGGACCATAATGCTCTCGCAGCCAGCCAGAGAAAAGGCATATTCGATTCTGAACACAAGTTAATTAAAATCTCTTACCACATTCAATGTCTAAACAGAAAACAACTAGAAGATAAATCATCTAGTACAGCTGGGTCAAAATTCACAAATCTTCTGGCAGCATTAAGCATACCTCAATGGCACGGACAACATTGCAGTGTCCCTTCTCTCTAGCCAAATCAAGTGCACTGTGACAATCATCATTCTTGATGAAAGGATTTGCTGAAAAAAGTTAAGCAGGGATTCAGCATTCACAAAGAACCAGCAGATAGGGCATGATTGCAGGTGAAAACAAAAATTCAACATGCACCTCCATTAGAGAGAAGTAGATGAACAGTTTGCTCAAGCCCTTTTTTTGCAGCATGATGCAATGGAGTTCCTGCATGATACCCTGCAGTGCAAAAAAGAGGCATGAGACTTTTACAACCAAGCCCCATGATGATCAACTGTGAAATGACCAAATAATCATATATTGAATAAAAAAGTTGCACTGTTATAGCACTACTATATACACACTTCTAAAAAGGTGAAGTATCAGTAAAAGAACCTACCTGCTAGCAGGCAGGCTTAATGCCTAACATACAAAATTTATGTAAGGCACGCCACAAGTGGATCTCTTAGCTTTCCTATAAAGCCGATAGATTAGAACTGTAGCGTAAATGCTTTCATATAATTCAAGCTTAGACACTACATAGATCAAGTGTCAAAGTATCTATATAAACCTTAGGCAAAGTTATGTTCAACCTGCAGGTTCAAAATGTATAAAACAAGTAATATGAAAGGAGAGAGACAAAGCACAAACAAAAGAAAAAAGAAAAGAAAAAAAAAATTCCAGTAATTTCATTTCCATCACAGCCAACCAAGGGCTTTCCACTCAAACAACATCCAGCTGTACCTTTTTCTGAATTCATCTGGAACACTTCACATGCTTCATGCCCTATGTTTCTTAACTCTTGTAGTATTAAACAAAGTCCAAAAATTCATGACATTAAACTTTGACATGACAACTAAACTCTAACCGAAACACCTGAGGCAATCCAGACTACACTCCAACAAGATCCTTTTAATCAAATGACCAGTTCCATTGGTGCATTATACACTAATACTGATAGTGCTATTTTCAACACAAAAATACTGTACCAGTGATTGTCTCATGAAAGAATCTGTGCTTTCCATGTTTCCAATATTTCAGAACTTCTTCAATAAGCTCTACACATTCAATATAACATGAATGCTGTGTAAACAAAATTTTGGCTTGATCCAGTGTCTTGTTCCCCAGCTCATCATGATCATGTACACTAAATCTTCATGTCTTTCATGTCAAAACCATGTTGGATATGTGCATCTTGATTTGAAGAGATTTTTCAATCACAACACACTCTTCAACAATACGTACCTTGATCATATCAGTCTAGCTGTTCAGCATTGCCTATATCACCCACTCCCAGTCTTAATGCATGCATTATTTACCTAATCAAATTCATCGTCAACAAGAAAAATATAAGGATAAAATGCATTTTCTCATAATTATGACATGATTCACAAGAACAACTGTGGTGGCCGCCATTTTCATAAGCCAAACTGGCCTTTTGCTTTTCCTCCCTGGATTTCATCATTCATCTTCACCAGCTATTTTCAGGCTCTTTTTGCTGTTTTCATCCTTGCGATCTTGTAGATGATCTCATCCAGCACTTCATAGACTTAAAACTAGGCTACTTTTTCCTTTCAGTTTTATTACAGTGCCTCCTATGCCAGAGAGAGCATTTGGTGCTCCCATCTCATCAAGCATCTCAGCATAGCCATTCTTTGCATATCCATTGGTTTCCCAGATCCAAACAGGCTTCACATCTTGATGCTCCAATGTGCAAGCTTTTTTCAATTGAACTTCAGCACTTGCTCTCGGATCATCGAATCCATCACTTTGATCTGCCTTTTGATATCCAATTTACACATTTGATTTCACTCAATTTATCAGGCACTGCTCGCTCAATCTATCATCATCGTTGTGCTGGCTGGCCCCTAGAATATATTACAAGTCGTTGAACCTGCAATTTAATTATGCATGGAGGAAATAGGAGACAGAGAGATAAAGTGCACACTTGAAAGAAATCGTTTGTTTTCACCCTAGCCATGGTTGGTTCTACTAATAAATATGTATATATAACAGTCACTTCACACATCAGGACAACGCCTTCTTGCTCGAACTTTGAACACTGTCCAGCCAAGCACCTTAGACTCATCTAGAACACTTTACATATTAAACCCTATTTTTCTTTAACTTATGTTAGTCCCTAATAAAATCCTAGAACTCACCAAACATCAAACTTTATCCCAACAACCAATGACAACCTGAACACCATAGCCCAATCTAGTTTCAAATCATCTACTTGTATGGGCTAAAATAGTTAAGCAACTCAAATGTTATATATATATATATTCCTCAAGCATAAACAGTCATGTGGACACGCTAGATACCAAGCACACTTGCTAGAAAAAATAATTCCATTCCTTGTTCTACAATCACTAATGTACGACCACAGAATGCGAATTACTTTCCATTTGGCAGTTGCAAAGTCGAACTAATGCAACACAGGTTCCATCTCTAAATAACCATCAATGAGTTTTCCAAAAGTTGCAAGAATCTAACCAACATGTTCGACATCTTGTATCAATGCAAACCTTGTCACAGATGTTTGAATAACGCAACTTCTTCAAATAGTCAATCCCCACACATGACCATAGAATCATAAACTGGGCACGAGAATAAGATTCTTACCAGGTCGACAAGCATTCACATTGGCACCCATCTCGATCAGAGCTTTGCAACATGAAAGAGATCATGCCTCGTGCACGCAACGATCAATGGGTTCTTCCCTTCTTTGTCCATCCACTGCCAAAAAAATGAACCCATCCATCCAATCCTAACGCCAAATCAACCCATAATTCCAAAAATACTAAAGAATCCAAGTACAGAAGACACGAAGATGCTTACCTCCAATCCAGCACCTTGCTGGCGAAGAGTCCTAATCGCTTCAATGTTCCCATAACTGACCTGCTGGTAGAGCAGCTCGTCCTTGGATTGATGTGCCCCCATCAATACTTTCCCTTCGAAACCCTACTTACGCCCTAAAACAAAACAGACCGCCCCAAAATTCAGTATCTTCGACCGTCCACTAAGGTTTATGCAAGGATTCAGAAACCCAAAATTCCTCCACAGTTGGAAAGACTCGATCTTTCCTCTCCGCTTCCGAGAGAGAGGAGTGGTCTAAAAATTGGAACGTTTTTCCGCAAAAAATTCAGCAAGATTGATTCGGAAGGAATCAGGACCCGAAAATTCTGATAAAGTTCGACGGCTCCCTCGAACTTTCGTCGAAACCAAACAGATGGTTTCCAATCATAGTTGGGCGATGGAGGAAATTGGGAGGAAAAGGCAGAAGACTTTTTCCCTCCGAATTGGCATCAAACGGTACAACTGATCGAATTTTATGATTTCTCCTGTTGAGATAATTCAATAAATTATTATTATTGATTGTTCTTGGCACGGTAGCTGGCGACTTCCATCAATCGGCGCAGAAGAAACGCGCTCCTGACGTGCGATATCGTCTCACCGCGTTGAATTAATTAGGAAAAGTCTTTGTGCAACGGAGGCGTTGCACATCGCGTCTGGTGCGCGTTTTTGCTGAATTAATAAGGGAGTTGAGCTTCGGGATTAGGTGAGCCGATCCATTAAAATCAAATAATATTTTATTTGAAAGGTCTCATAATAATAATAATTATTTATTATTTTAGTTTCGAAGCGTTTACAAAATTCTCAAACAAGATCGGTTTTTTTTTTTTTTTGACTCCAAGAAGACCATAGAAAGAGATCTGATAGATGTTACAGAGAGAAAGAGAGAGAGATTATCTCTCAATCTAATAGTAGAATTTCTCATTTCCTCTTCCGTTGGGGCAAAATTTGTGTTAATTCTAAATCTAAATCAAATGCATGCAATGCAAGTACACAAGCGTTCTCACGTGTAGACGAGACATCATTTTTTGGTTTAGTTGCTTGAACTTGTATAACTTTTTCAAAACAAAAGAACCATTTGCGGAAGAAAATCAAAAATAATAAAAAAAAACAGATTTACAAAAAAAAAGTATATTCTTTATGAATTTATTTTAAAATTTTAAAAATTTAATTTAATCATTTTATAAAGTAGTATGAAGAGAGCTGCTGCAATTCTATTGAAGCATAAGATCTCTATGCAGTTAGCTTTAAAAAATCAATTGCACAGCACATAGGTTTTAGCTAAGAAAGAATGGCTCTATTTTTCATGCGAAGCTTCCTTAGAGGCTATAAGCTATTTATTTTTTAAATATTTTTTTACTAAGGATATTTAGCATTTTATTTTGATCCGTTTGAACTTCAGAAGATGGCCAATAAATTTTAAAGGATCAATTAGTTAGTATTGTTTGCTATGAGGTATAGGCTAAAAGAAATTCAAAAAAAAAAAAAAAAAAACATCAACTTCATTAGAAAAGAAAGTCTTAATTTGTTCCATCAATATTTATAGAACGATATCATTTGAAGATGGTATCCTTCCCTTCTAGAAATTGGAGTGGGTAGCTGTCCTTATCAATCGTATTGCAGTTTTAAAGATCACAGTGAAGCTTGACCTCAGTTGATGCGACCTGTTCCTCAACAGCTGGTCGTACACTCGTGGAGTTCAAAAGAAATATGAGCTGGATAATTATAATTTATTAACACCCTTTCTTCATTTTTCCTTCCACCACCCTTCAGCCTGCAGCTCAGCAAATCTTCGTTTGCTGCTCAAGACAGTAAAAAAATTAACTTCTGTTATAGATAAAAGCTCAAAGAACGGACTTCTTCTTCTTTTTTTTTTTTTTTTGTATGCTTACCTAATGCATGTAAATAGTTATCCATATATATTGCCACTACATTCTGAATATTTATAAGCAAGTTTTAAATTTTCATATGCTGGATAAAGACAACTACATGTGAAAATAAAGGATATTTGAATAAATGATAGCAAAATAGAATTTATGTTCACTAAAAGAGAGGTATGAGAGGGTGCATCTGTTCCCCTGACCTTTATGAGTTCTGTTACTTTTTAACAGTGATTTTGTTCACTAATCTATGGAGAGCATTGTCTTCAGTAGGATTTTGCAATAATTCTGACTCATCCACGTTATTGTCCATCTTTGGCTAGGTGAGATCAAATATGTTCCGGAGAATCTGTTGCTAAGGATGGAGAAAATTGTGATGCACAGCTTCTGTTACTTTTCAACAACAATTCTGCTTGAATTTGTAAGGCCTTTAAGTTCTATTCAACCTCATGAGGCAGTTTTTCTGCCATGTCCTTCAGCTTCATAGTAAAAGAAGCAGATTAAGCGACATACTAGCAGAAACCAATTCTTCTCAAGCATGAAGAATATGATGAACCCTCAGTTCGTTCAGTGTTTCTTCATTTGTTTAAAATAAAGAGAGAATCAATCCACAAATAGCATTTCCTAGGGATATATGAAACTGGTGAGTCGAAGTAATCTAGACAAAGGTTTTAGTCTCAACTCTCAAGATTAAAAAAAAATTAGCGGAATGTTAGCGCAATGAATTCAATACATGCTCGCGTTCCGCAACATCTCCAACGTTTCCAACGACTCCAACGTCCCATGCACCTTTAATGTTTCCCCTTTTATTTTTTAACTTTTTTTTAATGGTCAAAAGTCAACAACTCATGCACTGTCATTATAGATGTTTACTCAATGGGTATTAGAATTTGAAGATAAATCAGATATAGGAGCAGATTTGAATTCTATTTCTTTAACATTTCTCAGAGGTGACTTTGAACCATAATGAATCCAGAGTTGACTCTTTATGAAGGCTAATTAGATCTGAATCTCTGACATAAACTAACTCATTTTATGCTTTTAGTACTGAGAACCTATTAGAAAGAGCAGCAAGAATTTGACCCTACCAAACTTCCATGATCCAGACTTCCTACTCCACATACTTTTCTGCATTTATTCTGGTTAAAATGCTTCATTTCCTATTTGGCCTCAACAAGATTACCAGAAGTGGCTGCAGACAAGGCCAGAAACAGGGTTAGACTCAAATATAATCCCCATTATTGGATGTTCATGATTTCAGAAATGACAGAATTCAAAATATATGCTTGGAACTCCAATCTACAATTGAGTTTTACATCATGTTCAAGCAAGGGAGAGAGGGCACATTAGTAAGCTGAAGGGCTGTTAACTTTGAGGCAGGTGGAGATCAGCAGAGAGCATACATGCACAGAGATTGATATGATGGAATTTGGTTGTACCAGGAAATGAACCAGCTCTACTGGCCAGTCTAGAGCAGTTTAGAATGGTTCCATCTGCATGAGTGCCTTCAAGTCTAATGGCATACCAAAAAGCGTGCACAAAATTGATTTTTAACTTATACAATCCCTTTTCCATTTTGCTTCAGTCCTATGATAAAATCATGAATATTTCTAATGGTGTTTATGTTATAACTCTCTGCTTTAATTTATAGCAGCCAGCCTATTCTGCAGTTTGCCAATAAAAAAAAATGATCATAGACAAAATATTATCATCATAAAGATAAAAAAATTTTAAAGAGAAGTTATGAGATTCATAGCAGTCAAAAGATGGTAGAAACTGTTCTTTAACATCATTCATAAGCCAATACATGCTTGACATATGTATGGTATGCTTTAGTACTAAACCTTTTCTTTTCTTTAACCTTCTTTGGTTAACGGAGCTATCCTTGTAATATGGAAATAAAACTCTAGCCTTGTTACTTGCTATATGTGTCATCAAACAACTGAAACAAGCTATATGGCATGTGGTATTCTATTTTTTATATTTTTGAACACTCAGACTCTAAGTTCATGGTTCCTTCTAGGGCTGACCACTGGCTACCCAATTCGTCCAGTTTGGCTCAAAATTTTACACCCCTAACTGCACAAAATAAACCCACGAGATAGGCTGGGACCAAAAAATTAAATGCAATAAAAAAAATAGACTGGGTCTGAAAAAAATAAATAAATAAATAATCCACCTGACACAAAATCATATACGTTAATTTCATTTATTTATTATAATAATGGATCTATTTGAAATGAAGGACCACAAGATTTATATTAAAAAAAGAAATTTGGGCCTAATGATAGGCTTGGAATTGGTCCATTCAAATTGGATAGGGCTTGGACAAAATTTAGGCCTGGTGGTTTAGTTAGGTTGGGCTAGGCTTGCATATGGATATTGTAACTAAGAAAAACACTTATTGTACCGAAGGGTGGTGCAGCAAGTGTGCACTTGGTGCGCAGCCAATCTGTGCACCCATGCCGCCCTACGTACTGAAACTCAATGGGTCTTATTGTGTACTGTACGCGCAGCGGCACACGGATGCAACCAATTCATGCACATG
This sequence comes from Calamus simplicifolius, assembly GCA_900491605.1. Classification (NCBI taxonomy): domain Eukaryota; kingdom Viridiplantae; phylum Streptophyta; class Magnoliopsida; order Arecales; family Arecaceae; genus Calamus; species Calamus simplicifolius. Next base: position 780,649 of record UESW01004403.1, on the reverse strand, counting down.
ATGCGTACTTGTTGTATCACCCTCCAATGGAAAGTATTTTCCTTGTGCCTAAATACTAGTATGTAGCCTGATCAGAACCTCTCTGATATTTGATTAGCTCTGCTTACCATTGGGTTTGGACTAAACTTTTAAAAATATTCAGTGTGCGACCAGCGACCAGGCAGATGTTTATATAACTGACATCATCCTTACTTGTCTCCATGCGGGTTACACTTATGCTTATTTTTTTTCTTTCAGATGGAACTTTGATGTACGCTCCTTTAATTGTCATTGATGAATAACGTTTTTTTTTTTAATAATACTTTTGACTATATGTTAATGGTGCTGGTAATAAAGGAAAGCCTATGAGTATGATAGAGTAGTATAAGAGGCTAAAGGCATTTGAGTGAAATTTTGAATGAGTAAGATTGAAGCCTGATTTCTGATAAATATTATAAAAAAGCATCTCGACTAAACCCTAGCTAGGAATAAACTTGACTATAGTATTGAAATAAAAAATAAAAACAGAAGATACCATACAAAAATAAGCGTAAGATCTGTATCAATTATGTTTCTCAATTTTCAAAGAGTCATAGCTATATAGTAGAAATATATAACCTCAAAAATTATTGAAGTTAAAAAGTTTTATACATACATACATAAAAAGTATCTTAATATTTCAGAACACGAATTTGTTAGTATAAAAAATAATTAGTCTTGGTATCCAAAGATGATCACCAGAAACCAGTATGACAGATAACTTGAGAAAATAAAATGCAGGATACCTGCACTCTATATTTTTCCACCATGCTTCTTTCATTTAGAGCCATCTGATGAAACCATAAACCAACCCTGCACATGGTTATATTGGATAAACTAACTTCACTCCGAGCACCATATATATTCCCAAAAGCCCTCTTATTGATAATCCATAACATGGGTTAGAGAATATAGCTGGAGTAAAAAAAAATCCCATATTTACATTTGATATGATCAATGGGATAGTCAAGGGATATCCCTAAGGATAACCAAGGGATAAACTCTATCCCGTAAATTCATGGAACACTACCTAAAAGACACATCTAATAACTTGTTTGCCAACCCTGCCCCCCATCCCATTATCGTTATGATTAGCAAGGTAATGTGCAAGACCAACTTGATATTTGATGATAACTGATGTTTCCCATTTTGACAAAATTTAGTTTCTGAGGCATACAAAGGGTGAGTGCTGCATGCAAATAAAAAACCCTTATTAAGGATGTATGCAATTCATCCAAAATGTTAGCATGGACAACTAACATAAATTAGGCAAGATGCTTGTATGGTAAATTTATGACTTCAATTATATAATACGTTGAGTATTCTACAAGCTTGGATGGTACAATGAGCAAAGTCATTTTAAATCTTATTGGAAAAGAATTGTTCAATTTTTAGCAAAACGAGATGCTTCGTATTTTGTTCATCTCGATTTCCAATCCAGCTAGACATTCAATACTTAGTTAGAATGTTTTTTTATTTAAAAAATATTTATAAAGCTCTAATATTTTATTTAATTTTTAAATATATTTAAATTTTAAAAATTATATTTTTTTAATAATAAATTAAATTTATTTAAATTTAACATGATAATATATTATGCGTGAGGCGAGACGAGATAGTCAGATTAATTCTGAAATCTTTCTCTAGACAAAATGCGTGAGCCATTTCATCCAAGATTTGAGTTGCTGGTTTACACCATCATACTCAGGCAACTCCTAATAATCATTGCGAGTGCTATAAGGCGCTTGATCGCGAAATCAAGAACAGGGAAAGATGCAAATATACGCCAAAGAAAGCAAACGTTACAAAATGTTCAGAGACAGAGAGACCTGCTCGAGATCACGATCAAGACTCCCACCCAGAAAAGCATCAGGAAACGAGACAAGAGAGTCCGGCAACGTTGAGGACGAGGACGATGACGATAACGCCTCTTCTATGCCAGAATTCTGAGCGAGCGAGCTTCATCATCATTGTTGGACGGTAAACGGTGGCTATCTATATGATAAGACTGAGGCTAGAGTTATACTCTATGTTCTTAAGATAATTTTATTTCGCAATGGTGCTTACGGTCAGTATGACGATTATCTCACAGGATACAACAATCTTCTTTTGATAAAAGCAGCACTACAATTCATTAAAAATTTTGAACCAAGAATGCTACTCTCTTTTTAATGCACTATTGCTATACTATCCTTAGGAAAGTATGCAAATGCCTAAGAGAGGAGAAGGCTAGAATTGATTCGGATTGAACTCAATTCGGAATGGTTTGGAATGAATGAAAATGCTTGGTTTAGGGTCCTATTTATAGGTTTTAGGTGCCCCTTGGAAGCAACCCTACGAAATTGATCTGTACCGTTAGATTTGATCGGATCCGATCAACGGTCAAATCAATAAGCCTTTGATAAACTGATCCATGGCCGTGATATGAAGATTAGCCGATCAGATAAGCATATCCTATCCTCATCCTTTATGCCGTTTTATCATCGTGATCTGGTGATCACGTTATCAGATAGGTGGTTGCACGGCTTTGATACCCTGTTTCAAGACCACCTATCACAACGCCTTGATCGGAGCGATGCCTTATCACCATCCGTCCTGTTGACTGGTCAACCGACGGGTGTGAACCGTTTGATCACCACATCTCGACCCTTCATCCGATCGATCAACGATCAGTTCTGATCATGATCCAATGATCAACGGTCAATTGATCTCAGCCCCTTATCTTGATCCGATCAGTCTCCACTGTCGGATCCTCATGATCTAGAAAAAATTTAAAGCCCATCAAGCTCCTCGCGATGATGCACAAGTGCGAAGTGCAAAGTGCGCCTACATTGCACCCTTCGTACACACGCGCGTGCGCGAGGGTGATGCGTAAGCTTCAAGGAAGTGGTTTCCATATAAGTGAACTTTCCTTTCTTGATTTTTTCGATGTGGGACTAAATGTCCCCGCAATTTTTTATTCACACACATAAGGAGGTACTGGGCTTTCAAGGCCCATTAGGGTATTCAAGGCCTATTTTGGCCCATTACCCAACAATCCCCCACATGAATGGAAATTGGACTTAGATCAAAGATCATCAGAGATCAGCAAAGGCAAACCCCCACATAAAAGGATTTTAATGCAAATGAATATGCAGACACACTAAAGAGAGTATAATGGGATGAAGTTGTATCGGGATAGGTAGCTTGTAGCTTTGAACCTTTCTTAGTGAGTTGTTATCGAGTTTACTTGCTAAAAGGTGAACATGATGTCTTGAACCTTTCAGCGTTTTGTGTAAACTAAGACAATAACATTCACGCAACTTCTTTCCGAGCATTCTTTTGATTCTCATGGTTGTGTTCATTTTGGCCCCGAACAACTCCTTGTCTTATGAGTGCTTCATAGAATTAAACCTTAAAATTCTCATAGAATTGGCCCAGTTCACACTCACATAGGTGATTCTTATTAAGAGTATCCTGCTATACCCCACATAATGTTCATGTCATAAGAATCATTAAAAGCAATGCTTATCCTAGTACCTTTAGCAGGTAGCACCAATTATCATAGGAATGAGTAGGATTTGGACATCCTTAGTGCTTTCAAGTCTCTTCATAATTTAGTTGTCCCTTTTAAACCTAGATCTTGGGATCTTCAGTCAGCGAGGTTGGATATCCACTATGAAGATTTTTTAGTTATAGGTTTTAAACCCATTCCCCTCGATAAATAGTTTGCTTGATCTTTTGGTAACCCCTTTGTTAATGGATCCGCTAGGTTTTTCTTTGACTGAATATAGTCAATAGAAATTACACCAATTTCAAGTAACTGCTTAATGGTATTATGTCTGCGATGTATATGTCTAGACTTACCATTATACATCTTATTCTGTGCTCTGCAAATTACCGATTGACTATCATAATGTATGCATATTGCAGACACAGGCTTTGACCAACATGGAATTTCTTCTAAAAGATTTCGAAGCCATTTTGCTTCTTCAGCCGCCTTTTCTAAGGCAATAAACTCAGATTCCATAGTGGATCGAGCTATACATGTTTGTTTAGAAGATTTCTATGACACAACACCTCCTCCTAAGGTGAATACATATCCACTTGTGGATTTTGTATCTTCTGTGTTAAATATCCAATTTGCATCACTGTATCCTTCAAGTACAGCTGGATATCTTGAATAATGCAATCCATAACTTAGGGTATATCGCAGATATCTTAATACCCTTATTAGAGCTGTCCAATGATTTGGACATGGATTACTTATAAATCTACTCAACTTATTGACAGCATATGCTATGTCAAGACGAGTGTAGTTCATGACATAAATTAAACTGCCAATTATACGTGAGTATTCCAATTGAGATATGAGTTCTCCAGTATACTTAGCCAAATGTAGATTAACATCTACAGGTGTTTTCACCGGGTTAGTATCATACTTTTTAAACATATTTAATATTTTCTCAATATAATGAGATTGAGATATATTATTTCTTCAGATGTTCTAGTGATTCGAATCCCTAGTATAACATCTACAACACCCATATTTTTCATATCAAAATGTTTGATCAACATTTTCTTTGTCTGTTTAATCATTTCAGTATTACTATCAATGATTAATAGGTCATCTATATATAAGCAGATTATCACATACCCTTTATACAGGGTTTTGGCATATATACATTTGTCACATTCATTTATTTTGAATCCATTTGATAACATTACATTATCAAATTTTATATGCCATTGTTTAGATGCTTGCTTTAATCCATATAAGGATTTAACAAGTCTACACACCTTCTTTTCTTGTCCTGGAACAATAAATCCCTCAGGTTGTTCCATGTATATTTCTTCATCTAATTCACCATTCAGAAAAGCAGTTTTAATATCCATTTGATGAATTTCAAGATTGTTAATGGTTGCAAAAGCGATTAACATTCTTATAGATGTTATTCTACTTACTGGTGAATAGGTATCAAAGAAGTCTATTCCTTCTTTTTGTTTGAAGCCCTTAGCCACTAATCTGGCTTTATACTTGTCAATTGATCCATCAGTCTTTAGCTTTTTCTTAAAAATCCACTTTCACCCTAAAGGTTTCATACCAGATGGTAAGTCTACCAACTCCCATGTATGATTGTGCATGATGGACTCAATTTCACTATTAACAGCTTCTTTCCAAAAGGGTGCTTCTGGATTAGACATTGCCTCCTTGAATGTCTTAGGTTCATCTTGTAACATATAAGTTACATAATCAGGACCAAAAGACTTTGTAACTCTTGGTCTCTTACTGCGTCTGGGTTTATCTTCAGGATATTCTTCCTGATGACTACTACTAGCAGTATTATCATAGGTTCTTTTATTTGAACTTATTTCTAATTTCCTTTTGCTTGGAAATATATCTTCAAAGAATGTTGCATTCCTTGATTCCATGATTATATTTATCTGTATATCAGTTATATTTGATTTATATACAAGAAAGCGATATGCACTACTATTATGTGCATAACCGATAAATATACAATCAACAGTTTTAGGTCATATTTTGACCTTTTTGGGGTCCGGAATAGCTACTTTAGCTAGACACCTCCACCCTCTTAAGTAATTGTAAGAAAGCTTCTTTCCTTTCCATAACTCATATGGAGTAACTTCCTTCTTCTTAAGAGGTATCTTATTAAGAATATGATTTGCTGAGAGAATTGCTTCTTGCCATAAATTCTGTGGTGTACCAGAATTTATCAACATAGCATTCATCATTTCTTTTAATGTGCGGTTTTTATGTTCCGCAATTCCATTAGATTGAGGTGAATAAGGAACAATAGTTTGATGGATAATGCCATGGTCTTGATAGAATTCATCAAAAGGTGCATCGTATTCACCACCTCTATCACTCCTTATGGCCTTAATCTTTTTTCCAAGTTGATTTTCAACTTCATTCTTATAACATTTAAACATTTCTAAAGCCTCATCTTTAGACTTTAGTAGATACACATAGCAGTATCTAGTTGAATCATCAATAAATGTTATAAAATACTTTTTACCTCCTTTAGTTTGAACTGACTTTAAGTCACATAGATCACTGTAAATTAATTCAAGAGGTTCAGTATTTCTTTCAACTGATGGAAATGGTGTTTTTGCTAACTTGGCTTTAACACACACTTCACACTTGTAATGTGGATCAATTTCACGATTAGGTAATAATTCTAATTTCATTAATTTTTGTAATGAATTAAAATTTACATGTCTAATCTATCATGCCATAAACAAGAAGAGTCAACCATATAAGCAGAAGAAGAAGCTTTATTTATTTCAAGGTTTTTGTGTACAGTCATTACATTCACCTTGAATAATCCATTATTCAAGTAACCCCTTCCAATAAATATCCCCCCTTAGTGAGTACAAATTTATCAGACTCAAAGACCATCCTAAAGCCATGTTTGCTTAGGAGGGAGCCTGATATAAGATTCTTCCGGATGTCAGGGACATGCAGCACATCATTAAGTAGAAGCTCCTTGCCATATGTCATCTTCATTACAATGCGGCCAAGTCCTTCTATCTTGGATGTAGTGGAGTTACCCATGACCAAATTTCTATCATTGATAGGAGTATATGATGAGAACATACTCTTATCAGAGCAGACATGTCTGGTAGCTCCAGTATCGATGTACCACTCATTTGCCTTATCAACCATGTTTGCTTCAAATATAAAAGCTGATAGCATCATCTCAGATACCTCTTGGGATAGGGTTTCAGTAATGTTGACTTCTTTCTTTTCTTTGTCCTTGAAACGACAGTCCTTGAATTTATGTCCTTGCTTTCTACAAACAAAGCACTTTCCCTTGAATTTATATTTCTTTGGATTGCCCTTCTTATGTTTAAAGCCTTTGCCTGGAAACTTGTGTTTCTTTCTTCCTTCTATGAGGTTGGCCTTTGGCTCAGCAGGTTGTCCTCCTATCTTCTTGTCTCGGCTTTTATTGTCCTCCTCGATCCTCAGGCGGACAATTAGGTCTTCAAGTCCCATCTTCTTCCGCTTATGCTTCAGGTAGTTCTTGAAGTCCTTCCATAGTGGTGGTAGCTTCTCTATGATGGCAGCTACCTGGAATGACTCACTGAGAAACATTCTCTCTGCATGTATCTCATGCAAGATGATTTGGAGCTCTTGGACTTGCTCCATAACTATTTTGTGGTCGACCATTTTGTAGTCTAAGAACCTTCCAACCACAAACTTCTTGTGTCCAGCATCCTCTGCTTATACTTTTTGTCCAGGGATGCCCATAACTCCTTGGCAGTATCAATACTGCTGTACACATTATACAGGGTATTGTCCAGACCATTAAGGATATAGTTTTTGCAAAGGAAGTCTGAGTGCTTCCATGCCTCCACCGCAGCAATGACTTGCTTGTCGGTCTCCCCTTTCTTCAGGACAGGCGGATCTTCATTCAGTACTCTGACCAGATTCAGAGTTGTGAGGTAGAACAGCATCTTCTATTACCACCTCTTGAAGTCCGTGCCAGAGAATTTCTTCGGTCTCTCGGCTTGAACGGATGTCGTCATAGTAGCCATCTGCAGCAGCACTTCAGTGATAGCAGGAGTTTGTCTTAAGATTGTTGGGTGGCAGATGGTGGCTACCTAGATGATAAGACTGAGGCTAGAGTTATACTCTATGTCCTTAAGACAATTTCGTCCCGCAATGGTGCTTACGGTCAGTATAACGATTGTCTCCCAGGATACAACAGTCTCCTTTTGATGAAAGCAGCACTACAATTCACCAAAAATTTGAACCAAGAATGCTACTCTCTTTTTAATGCACTATTGCTATACTACCCTTAGGAAAGTATGCAAATGCCTAAGAGAGGAGAAGGCTAGAATTGATTCGGATTGAACTCAATTCAGAATGGTTTGGAATGAATGAAAATGCTTGGTTTAGGGTCCTATTTATAGGTTTTAGGTGCCCCTTGGAAGCAACCCTACGAAATTGATCTGCACTGTTAGATCTGATCGGATCTGATCAACAATCAGATCAATAAGCCTTTGATCAGCCGATCCATGGCCGTGATCTAAAGATCAGCCGATCAGATAAGCCTATCCTCATCCTGATATGCCTTTTCATCATCGTGATCTGATGATTACGTTATCAGATAGGTGGTTGCACCGCTTTGATACACCGTTTCAAGACCACTTATCACAACAGCTTGATCGGAGCGATGCCTTATCTCCAACCGTACGATCGGACGAGTGTTTTATCATCAATCGTCCTGTTGACTGGTCAACCAACGGGTGTGAGCCATTGGATCACGATCACGATCGTGATTTGATCATCGCATCTCGACCCTTCATCCGATCGATCAACGACTAGTTCTGATCCTGATCTGCGCTTACAAAGCACCCATTGCGCCCTTTGCACACGCGCGTGCACGAGCATCACCCTCAGGCTCTCCACTTATGTTGAGCCTAAGGAACTTAAGCTTCAAGGAAGTTTTTTTTCATATAAGTGAACCTTCCTTTCTTGATTTTTTCGATGTGAGACTAAATGTCAAAGTTGTCAATTTCGTTTCGGATTATATTTCGGTTTAGCTTATGAAACGAAATATTTCGATATCGGACCGTTTCTGTGCTTCATATATATAGATATATATATATATATATATATATATATATATAAAAAATTATTCATAATTCATATTTTTTATAAATAATAATAACAACAAAAATAAGAGTTTGAATTTTTAAGAGGTGCAGTCGTACGAAAAAAAAGGTAGGGTAACTAGTTTTTTTTTTATATATATATATATATTTTAAATAGTCCTGAAAGATTTAATAATTCATAAATTAGTTCCCAAAACATATTTTGCTAAAACGACCGAAACATATCAAAATGACCGAAACACACCGAAATGCACCAAAATGGCCAAAAAATTTTTCGAAACGAAACATAAGGCTATCTTTTCGGATAAGCCACCGAAATGAAACGTTTCGGCTGAAGCAAAACAAAATTGACAACTTTGCTAAATATCTCCATAATTTCTCATTCACACACATAATGAACTTTCAAAATCCATTAGGGTATTCAAGACCTATTTTAACCTATTACCAATAATCATCTCTTTCACCTCAATTTAATTTCCCCAACTCAATTTAATTTCCCCCAGGAAGCAAGACGAGAAGCAGAAAATGGCAACGGAGTATTCCGAGAGCCCCCGCTTCCTCTTGTACGAATGCTTCTTGCTGCCTGCGTGGTGTGCCTCAATGGAAATGGGCCCTCGCACGGTATACTACACGTGGCAGACAGCCAATTGCATCAAAGCGTTGTTCAGGAAACAACATGCAACGAAAGTATGGATCATGCATGCAACACCGCCCAGCAGATACACGCCAATCACTGAGATAAAAGTTAAACTCGTGCATTACGAAATAAGTTTTTTCTCATAGTCAAAAGTCTGGCGTTCGTTCCAGTTATTTGATGTCAGGTTGACCTTCACTGCTCTAATGTTGTTCGACTGTTTCGCCTTTCACCCATATTTAAATGTGTGGTGTGGCAGACCACAAACTTAGAGAAAACATATCATTTCTGATGAGCTTTACTGGCATCGCATTGCTCCGCGTCAGGACGGATAAACATCCATCTACTGCTCCTACTCACAAAGGTAAAAGCACAATTTTACAACTCGAGGGCCAAACGAAGGACAAGAAGCTTAAAATATTTCAGATGCTAGTTATCTGCAAGGTTTCATGATGACAGATTCGATAACCAATCTCCGCTGCTTTCTGGATAGCATCGGATTGGTTTTCTACTCTTCCCAAATATGAGGCTCTAGGAAGGCAATTTTCAAGACAGCTTCATAGGCAGCTTGAATGATTGGTACAAGAAGTCTTATGATCACTTTATTGACAAGATATCAACTGCAGCATGTAAGAGTGCGCCCTGTACCCACAACAGGCAGCCACCTAAAAGGAAGGTGCCTTTTCCTATACATAAGAACAGACTTGACCGAGAGCAGCGTCAAATTTTGACAAACATGCTATCTCGCTTTTAACATCGTTCAGAACACCTGCCAATGGTCATCAACGGTAATATGATGCCATGATGTAGAGCAAGATGGATGTTGCCGTGGTAACAAATAGCTCCTGTTGAGTCAAACAAGCCACAATTAGGACGGTTGGGTTATATGTGCGGTAAATGAATATGAATATAGCAGAATTAAGCATCAGGTTATCCAATGGCAATGAACACATACTATAAATATGATGGCACAGGCACGTGTACTATTTGATGCATGTCAATACAGACTACTTCTCATGGCAATCATATTAAGTATCATATAGCAGAATACAAAAGAGATTGACAATTAAATCCTTGTCGATTCAATGTTCTTTCCATGGCAGTTCTCAAATTGAGTTGTGCATTTATTTGCATTCTAGTTTCTCCTGGTAACCACATTTATTAAGGATCATTATTTGACATATTCCAGAAATTATCTACTACGAAACTTACCATCTTCTCGTAAAAATAATATTACCTCCCCTTTTAGACATTTGATTTGAAACCACCTTTCTCATTTTTCTCTTCCTCATCATAACGAGTTACTCTATTAAGTTCAACCTACTATATTAGATCACTGAGTCCTGCTTTTTTTTCATGTTGCCCTTACATTCTCAAACCAACCCCTTGTCAGTTAACTTTTTTGTACTTTGACTGAGTTTCTTTGTGCACAGGCTATCTACACTTGGATTCCATAAGAACAACATTAGCATGCTTGGATTCCATAAGAACAACATGAGCACAGTTTCTACCTGCCAGGCCCTATGGCTGAGTTTCTTTATCTATAGGCTATTTACACTATGATTTCATGAGAGCAACATTAGAACAGTTTCTACCCAGTGTTATACGCACCAGGACAAGCCCAACCTGGCCCTTGCCCAGCCCCACACAAGGTCCATTTGCTCAAACGCTAAAAATGCATGCCTTTTCAGGCCTTGAAAAAGTCCCAAGCACTACAAAGCAAAACTCTTCATCCTTTAATCTCAGCCCATGGATCTACCAGCCACTTGATTATGATGATCAGCCAAAAAGGGAAGGCACCTCATCGTCATTTAATCTCAGCCATAGGATCTATCAGCCACTTGATAATCATGATCAGAAAAGAAGGGGAAGAGAGAGTGGCTTAGGGACCTGAAGGCCCCAATTGTGAGGAACCAGTGCTCCTCCAACGGAAGAATTCTTCTTCTAAGGTCTTAGAACTTCTATGATGTCCTGGAGTCTTCAATTAGATTTCATGATGGATAACTTGGTCTCTTTTTAGTTGTATTTAGATGGCTGGGCCTATATGTTTGCTTCATGATTTGACTTTGAGCTTGAACAGTTGACCATTCATCTTTGAACACTTTAAATTTCTAGTAGTTTAGCATCTTTTATCTAGTTCAATAGTTTATACTTGATAATCACACCATAATAGTTATTTTGTTATAGATCATTATCTTATTATATTTGACTTTTTGATATTTCCTTGCCACGTGTCTTTCATATGCACAAGAATGTCAATTCAAATGCTTACTCTGTTTGTATTTATATTTATAAATAGATAATTCATTATTAAATGTGTTTAGAATCATTTGTTATTATTATATATGTGCATATTGATATTTTTGTGCCTCAGTCCTGGTGCACGCTTTTATTGTGCTTGGTGCCTAAGCTCCAAGAGTTTTTGGTGCCTTAGCGTGCATTGAGCCTTTGTTAGCTTTGTAACTACCATCCAGTCCCCCTATCAGTTTCTACCTACTAAGAATTTGCAAGTTTCACATCCCTTTAACAAAACTCTCTTTATAACTTTCACATTAGAACTTTGCCACCTTATTTTTGCCTCTGATATTCAATATCCTTCCCTTCTTGATGCTAGTGAACACATGCATTATTGCAAGGAAAAATTATGTGGTTATGCTAGTATTACCTTGGGATCTCTACTTGCCATCCTATTTTTAGGACAACACAATCTACAGATAAACATATTGTTCATTCTTGGAAGCCACAAAACATATTGAAATCATCAACTCTTTTACCCCTCTAGAATTCCAAGCACTGATCCATCCCTCCCGTTTCTAAAAATGTTTGCATGTGCATGTGGCATGTCTCTCTATTAGTGCAGTAATGATTATTAAATACTGAGCATCCTGCATATCATATTATATTCCTGTCTGAATTTGGAGCTCAACCTGATCCAGTCCAGTGTCCTAATCCTAGTAGCTTGTATACTTGAGGCATATTTGATCTGGTAAAACTATATATGTTATAAAAAGAAATATTTAGGCCCCGTCTGATATTGCCTTTGAAAAACCAAGAAGAAAATGAACCATATTGCACAAATATAAGATGACACCACTTTGCCTAAATTTGTTTGCAAGCCTTTAGCTATTGTGGTAGAGAAGATTCACTGCTTTCAAAAGTGTGAAATATAAGCAAGAAATAGCTCAAGTTCTGTAGAAATACTAGCTTCAACATCAATCTATGTGGTAGAGAAACAAAATCACAAAAAACAACAGTGATACTAAAGAGGCCCTTAAGCAATTACCTGGTTATTGTAAAGAAAGACAGGAATGTAACGGCCTAGAAACTCAATCAGGTTAAGCAGTCCAGTGTAACCCTGTAACACCGTATGTGGATCAAACTAAATATGATGGATGAAAACCAAACTAAAAAGGAGAACCAGTGAGTATGAATATAGTGTTCTTGGATAGAATTAAGCATCGATGTAGAAACAAAGGGGGAGTAACTGAAATGCTTGTCATTCACATACCAAGGAGGAAACTGCAATACACCCAAAAACCAATGAAAGAGAACGGAGCATTCGCTTTCCCATCCGTAATGCCCTACCTTCATCCTCACCATCCTCCTGCAGCACAGAACCATTTATGAAGGTAAATTCAATTGGAATTAACTTAATTCTATAACCATAAAGTTTCTATGTTCTAGGTGGTACTCTTTAAGCAAAAAATATAGCATAAAAGAAAATAAAAGTTTCAGTGTCAACCAACAAATAAACTGTTGTTTTATAAACTTATACAGCATAAACTGGCAAATCAGGGGGTGCAAATTTGAAAAACCAATTAAAAGTACTCTATAACTGAAAAGTTCTTCAATCTTCAGGCCATCAGTCTAATGTGAATCAATCAACAGCTTATAACTGACAAAAGAAAAAGAGTTTTCTAACAGGGACATCCTTAACCTAATGTCTATTGATAAATGGCTCATCAGAAACAAATAAAAGCTCTAACAGGTCTCACATTATTAGTTTTGTATTACTCACAGTAAAAGTTGGAGATACTGCTGGCTCAAAAGATTTCAATTTCTCGAATATTCGGTAGAAAAAAATAAAAGCTAGAAATTGCAGAGGTTTCCATTCAGCACTGCGTTTGATAAAGATCCAAATTGTCTGCAGAATACATAAACATGAGTGAACCGTTAGTTAACAGATAGGTACCATAATTTTCTTAGCATCAAACTAAAACAATGATATACAAATGCACCAATCAAAAAATATATATCGACCTATAATCATTATTCTATAGATGAAAAATATTTTAAGCTCTACAGCTACTTGGTCATTTCCATTAAATAGGTTATAATGTCTTCATCTGCAGACCATTATTGCAAAATGATCTATTGATTAAGTGCCAATTGAATTTCATGGTAAAATAAAAGTCGTAATCCCATCATGTGAAAGAAGTACAAGGATTTCTACTGCAAACTCACTTTAATACATAAAAGTTATAAACAAAGCAACATTAAACTGTATTGCTGAAGATAAACAGGGCAACAATAGCAGATGACATGCAGTGAATGATGAATTGGTAGCTGGTCCATGGTTGGAACCAAAGAAAATGACACAATGCCCACCACTAAGCTTCCCAATGAAACAGGTTAAACTTCGTATATTGAACACAAAAAAAAAGCACACAGATTCGATGGAGTTGCAGGGTAAAATATAACACAGTAAGTCAGATTTCTACAGGCACAATTAGTAGATCTAGGTTTCAACTTTCAAAAGAGAAGGAAGTGGACATAACAAAGCAAGCAATTGCATGAAGTGATTAGATTATCCACTGAAAATGACAAAATTGAGAAAAGAGTGCTCTCTTCTGTGGCAGCTGTCCAAAAGCAATGCCCAGTAAAATAAACAATTGTGCTACAAAGCAATCTATGTCCAGTGATGCTGAATAAATCTAATTAAATAGTTCCAAAAGGCTGTCTATGTCCAACCATATTAGTGTTTTGAAGGCATGATGGAACAAATAGCAATAAAAGGACATGGCATAGATGATGTAAAATCATAAACATATCTTTCACTGTTGAACATAGAAGTGTTTCTCATCTGATTACAAATTCTCGCATCCATGATATCCCATACCAATGCATACAACCTTATACTGGGTATACCATATCACGTTGGTACTAAACTAAACCGAGACTCAGTACTGGGGCATACCGAGTCTCGACAAATCAATTTGATCTTATACCAAGCATACTGATACTGTATCAATGTCATATAGTCATTTTACTCAGATGGCAAACCTTGCTTGCATCATTGTTATTCGATTATTAGTATGCCTGATGTAACTGCTGAAATTTGATTCTGATGCAAAATGGAGAATCAGACATGGCGAGAAGAAAATTCAGATTGCCAAAAAAGAAGGATATCGACTCACTTGCACAAAATCTATTAAATTTATTATACAGAAGTGTGTTATATATGAAATATAAAAGTTATATGCTCTTATTTCGCTATTTTAATTTCATATCAGCTCTCCAAACAGGTCCACCATTTATATATCTTGCATGATTGAATGATACAACTTTCATATTTGTGTATTTTCTGCTGGTACAAAGTGTCATGCAACCCATCCTAGGTACTTGTGCTGATCTGGTACGGCTAATGATGAAATGAAACGCTAATAGCTGCTGAATCATCATCTTTATGGGTAAAAACATCAGTGAAAAGCCCAATCAACAATAGCATGCACTTATTAGAGCACCATCAATCTTGTCCAGAAAAAAACATTACAGCAGTATATAAGTAGAAAGTCCTATTTTAACAAATCCAGAAAATCTTACAAACACTGCAGATATCGCCATGTTTATGCGCATGTCCTTGACGCTAGATCTGGAATACCTGCAAGCCAATGATACCAACCAAACATATATGAAAAAGCTCAGGCATAAAAAGAGGCTGCGAAAAAGTTTTCCAGGACAACTAATATAACTAATAGCTTCAGGATGTAAGAGTACAATAGAGCCACCAATAACAACACAGATTGAAAGTACCCAGAATGTTTTTTTATTTTCAGACTGCAGCAATGCCACCACATATAAGAATTAGCAATCACAAGAATCAAATTATTTCTTGCAATCTCCTTGGAAGAAGAGAATTAAAGATCTAATTATATATAAAAATGATAATTTGAAGCCAGAGAAAATTCTTTCTTCCTTCCATCTCTCTTTTTATTCCAAGAATAAACTTCGCCCACAACATGCGCTCTCTCGTTTTCCAATCAAATCGCTTCCAAACAGATTGGACTCCTGAACATATTGGACTCTACCTGCTTCTCTTCTCTCTTCCGTCAACATGCATTGAACATGCCCAGTTACTAGTGTGTGTAGGCATGTGTGTGCCAATTTTGAAATCAGGGAACATCTTTCTTGATTCTGACTAGCAATTTTAAAGCGAAAATAACATTTAATAATTTTGAAATCAGGAAATATTGTTTTTGATTCTGACTGTCAATTTTAGACTAAAAATACCCCTCCTATCTATCCTAAAAGTTATGCCAAATATCCCATATTCTCTCTCTCTCTCTCTCTCTCTCTCTCTCTCACACACACACACACACACACACACACTTGTCCTCCTTTTCCAACTAAATGGAACCCTTTCATAAAATTCCCAACCAGATTGGACTCCATCTCTTTCTCTAATTAAGAGTCTCATATAGAATGGACTCTAAACAGATTGAACTTTATCAATTTTCTCTTTTCCCTTCAATGTGCACCAAGTCCAGTTGCTAGTAGTGAATGATACAGAAAGATAGGAAGCAGGAAAACCTACAGCTGTAACTACGATAATTGTGAACTCATTGGTGTCATCAAAACCATTTTACCTAGCTTTAAGAATGTTTTATAGTTAACTATTTCTATCCAGAACACAGTTCCATAGTAAAAAGCATGTTCAAATATTTTTCTGCCGTTTCTAGACATTCAACTTTCTCCTCCCAGACCCCTCAAACCAAATAAGAGCCCATGTCTCAAATACCATCTTCATCTTCTGTTGTAGCAAGACTGAAACATCTTCATTGGTTCTCCACTACTTCATTTCTATGGAGCCTAATTATAGGGATCTCTGACTGGAACTTGATTCCATATTCATACTTTTCCACACATCCATCTCGATATCTTCACTGATATTGTATTCATTGCGTGACTGCCTTAATGCCTAGAGTTCTGATTGGTAAGGGAAGTATGGTACGTAAGTAGCAAAACAAGAAATCTATTAGAAAACCATCGATTGAAAAATAATGGCAATAATGATGACAATGATTATAAAACTCTTGTGATCCAATCAAATAAGAGAAAGATAATATTCTAAACCTAATTTAAAGTTCATATTAAGCAATTCAGCATTTTAGCATACTCAAACAACTATATTAAGCGTTTCATTTCATGCAAGTATATGTATGGGCATACATATTCTTTGTTTTATTATGAAGATTTTGTTTTGGCAATCATCATAATTATTAGTTTAGCTTGTTAGAAAAAAAAAGGAAGAAAATTTATTTACTACATGCGAATAACTTTGAACTGATAGTATTAAAGAAATATCATGTGTGCATAGCAAATCTAGACAAAGACATCGCAGTTTTTCTTCCTTTTTTTTTTAGCACTTTAGCAATCTTTTGACCATTCAAAAATCATATACACAGTAATTTAATCCATTATAAATTGAATAGTATGATCGCTATGGAATAGTGATCTTTCAAATTGGTTTATTAACCCAGCGTGAAAGATACAATATGAAATCAAGAAATTTCCAATTCTGAAAGAATAATCTAAGATTTCCAATGATATGTTTGCTAAGATAGAATTAAGTATGAGGAAAATTTAAGTAAGTTCTCCCTAAGGAAAATAACGGGAATAAATCTATCTGCTCCATATATCTCTCTGTAGCATAATCTACATTAAAAAAAAACGTATGAGCAGAACTTGATGTCAAAAAGTCATCTCATCAATTTCTCTACAAAAGAACGAATCATCAAAACTGTAATCAATCACCCCTTTTGCAGCTTAGCAGTTCAACCAATGCTAGCAAGTTGGCTCAATTTGCAGCAAATATCAGTCATGTAGAGAAGAATACATATGGAACAATCATATTGAGACCACAGCATTTAAATAATCAATCTACCTCTTTAACACTCAGACTAAGCAAATAAGAAATTTTCCTATCATTATACATAACCGAAGAGAATACCTAGGTCCCCATGGTACAATCGGCTGCTTATCAGCATACTTAATATCCTTTGACACCTGGATGATAGAAGACCAATTAAACAAATATGTGACGAAAAAACGAAAACATAAGCAATTAATGGAATTGTCATATCAGTATCAATTTATTATTTGCTGAAGAAAAAATATCAATGTTGAAGAAGGAATTTTCAGGCACAGGGTATCATACATCCATAAGCAATTAATGGAATTGTCGTATCACTATCAATTTATTAAACAACCATTAAAGGAAAAATATCAAATGTTGGAAAAGGAATTTCTAAGTACAGGTTATCATGCATATCAAAATAATAACTTATATCAATTTTCATCCACCAAGAAAGAATTTTTTAAAAAACGATTTGATTAACAAAAAATCTAAAAGAAATACTAAAACATGGAACTTTGTGAGTATGTATGTCTCAAGAACAGTAACAGCAAAGTTACCTAAGATGTTACAATAATGCATGTCAAGACTCCCAAGATACACAATGAACCAAGCATTCATTTTACATCAAAATGACTTCCAAAGAAGTATGAACTGCAAAGCTTTATTTTCTCTTGCAAGTGCTATTTTAACTTGCATCTTGTGGATAAATAACTTGTATCACTACCCATATTCTTTAAAAAATCAAAGATCAAACCTGGCCATGAGGCAATCAAAAATGATTGAAAAGGGATCAATAGCAAGTCCACATGAAAAATCATGATACTAGACAGCTACTGGAACCACAGCCAAAAGCTTCACTTCTGTATTTGTTTAGTACAGACACTAGTCCGAGTAGCAGTGGACATAGCAGGGTGTTTTGCACTAACATTCTTCAAGTGTTATAGTTAGAAGATCCTTAAACTGATGCCAGTCCTGGTAGTGCCAATGTTGTAGATAGTAGCACCACCGACTAAAACCATATGACACACAACTGAATCAT
The DNA here is from genome assembly GCA_900491605.1 of Calamus simplicifolius. Classification (NCBI taxonomy): domain Eukaryota; kingdom Viridiplantae; phylum Streptophyta; class Magnoliopsida; order Arecales; family Arecaceae; genus Calamus; species Calamus simplicifolius. The sequence goes on along the minus strand of UESW01004403.1, from coordinate 762,196 downwards.
ATTTGAGTGTTCTAAATGGTGGGGTTTAACATGAAAGGTCCACTTTTGTATTTAGTGCAAACACTAGTCTAAGTAGCAGTGTACATAGTAGGGTGTTTTGCACTAACATTCTTCAGGTTATAGTTAGCGATCCTTAAACTGAAGCCAGTCCTGGTAATGCCAATGCTGTAGATAGTAGCATCATTGACTAGAACCATATGGCACACAAAATTGAATCATATTTGAGTGTTCTAAATGGCGAGGTTTAACAGGAGTTGATGTTTAAGATTAAATGCCTTTCATGCAAACTACATTTAATAGCTAAGGTCAGGATTACACTGCATAAATGCATGTGGTTATACATTGTAAACGTTTTGAATTAAATTGAGCAAAAGAATTTATACACGAGAATTACTTATTGTGACACCAAAATTTTTCAATGGTGTATTTCCATTTTGAGACAATTTAAGTTTGGCAGCGTATTCACATCCACAGAAATAGGAGCAATTCCTTTTTCCGAATGGCTATCAATTTAGCTATTCCTCCTGCTTTTCTTGTTCAGAATTAGTTCAAAATTTTTCATTTACGCTAATACCTGCTTTGGAATTTTGTTTTAAATTTTTAGAGCTTAGAACTGATATCTATCTGCTATTACAGTATGGTGTATATTAATCTTCTCAATTTGCTTTTCAGTTGCTTACCTATTCAGTTTGAGCATTGGTTTAATCTACCTTCTTGCTCCACATTTTTTTTAACTTTTGGTAGAGATGAAGGATTACAAGAGACAGGAGTACATACAATCACTGTCATCAGAAAACAAGAAATCATGAAAGAGGGAAAGAAGCTTGAACTTAGTGTTGGGCTTCACGATGCCACATTATCCAGACATGCAATGTGGTATGATAGTATGCCTCCTACAGAATTTGTTGTTCCTCTCTAGAATTATTACATGCAATTGAGAAGCAGAAAAGCCTACAGGGCCACTAAATCTCCATGGGAGATCAAGAAGATGTCATATATCATATTGGACAATATAAATGCCAAGAGAATGGATCAACAGCTTAATGAGTTAAGAGCTATGCTCTAAGCCTTGAGTATCCCAACTAAACATGAGACTTGAAAAAGACAGTTATGGATTATCTTTCAAGATTACTTACATATGGCAAGAATGATTTCACATTACCTTGCACAGAACAATCAAAGGGCTCATGATTTTAACATGAGAGATGCAAACAGAGAATTGCATTGGCTATTACTGAGTTTTATGGAAAACTCAATCTTATTGTACCATTGGATGAGATGCTGATGGTGTATGGTCATTACTTTACTACGAAGGGATCTATATGGTGAACGAGACACCCCTTTCTCCTATCTTGTCCCAGCAGCCATCCTAATCAAGCATTATGGTAGCCCTTCTTCTTTTTTTAATTTCTTTTTTACTTTTTTTTACTTTTTGTTTTCCCCATTCTTCCTTCTTTCCTTTCTTTCTTACCTTTTCTTCTTCTTTATTTCTCTTCTTCCTTCTTTACTTCTATCCTTTCTTACTTTCCTTTTTCTTCTTCCTTCCTTCCTTCTTTTCCTTTTTTCAATTCTTCTTCTATTCCTTCTTTTCTTTTCTCATTCTTCTTCTTTCCCTATGTGGATGGATTTCAGAGACCCACCCCCACCCCAATCCCATTTTCCTTGAGAAATGGGATGGGATAATTGGGACATAAAACCTTTTTCATGGCAACCTCCTTGAATTATTATCAATCTAATGCAAATGAAATGACAGAGTGGCAACCTCCTTGAATTATTTCCTACTTCTCAGCTTCAGATAACAGGAAATCATGCATGTAACAATCACTGTCAGCCAATCATGGGCTCAAATAACATAAACTTGTCATTATCTACCATTGCACGAGAAACGATTGAAAGATTAGAAGAAGAAGAAGAAGAAGAATGGAGTTTGACCTTAAATGACCCAAAAGCAAGGCCCTTCTTCCGATTTTGTAACTGCGACATCATGATTTTATCATATGCCCTCTCTAGCTGGAAAACACAATTTTCAATTAAGTATTAAAAGTAAATGTCCCATATATGTAAGAATATACATGAGCCCAGGGGGAAAAGGGTGATAAAAATACAGAAAATTCAAAGAAATAAGATGGAAATTGATGCCCTTAAAACTAATTATGACTACAGGGCAAGTCAAGGGGTCCCTTCTTAACCTACTTTGGCCACATATGCTTCATCTCCTCTCCTTTCTGCATCTTTACGCCTTCTTTTGTATGCTGCCTTCATCATATCAAATCCTTCTATTGGACTCACACCTAGAACCTAGTAACCAAGACAATAATACTATAGGTAATTATAACAATCCTCCACTAATATCAGATGCTGGTATGAAGAACTCAAGGTACATATACCTTACCTCATATGGGTTTTCATCTCTATTTGCATGTGGGTCCCCCACAGCAAACGATGCCGTACATACCATCCGATAGTGTCTTGTGGGTATCCTAGAGAACCTATCAGAATAAAAACCAAGTAAAAAACTAACCAATAAACCATGACACAAATAACACACCAACAAAACCTAACATTGGATACCAGAAGAGGGTGAAATTGAGAATAATGAAGAAGTGTCTTAGGTCAAATTCTTCTTCTAATGTATTCAAAACCCGCGCTTCTGGCAATAATGTGAGAGTGGAAATGCATGAAACTCATCCAATAGATGATTGAAGATATCAGAAACTTGACACATCTTTTTATATCAAATTTAGAGGGTTCATTTGGTTTAGAGGTAAACCAAAAAAAAAAAAAGATCAAAACAAAACTATCGACCATATGATACAAATAAACAAACAATCAAGAAAAAACTGTCAACCATAATGAAAGAGCTGTCAATCAAAATTAAGAAAAAGTCTTTAGGATTAGCTAAAAAGAAAAAACAAACATTAAAAAAGAAATAAAAAGCAAAGGATGTTTTAAGTTAGACTCATCAGTCACAGCCATCTAATTTATTCAAAAACTAACATGGATTACAATGATAGCATATGGACACTTGTAGTTGAGAAATGCATGTAGTTTAGGTTACATGTTGTTGTATTTGCTACATTTAGAACTACGTTTCTAAAATAAAATCTCTATTTGTTTGTAAAAGGAAACTGTAACTGCATTTGGTGGTACTATTAAAACAATATTGATTGTATCTCCACTAACCACTGCTGTTGTTGGGCCTTAAACCCATCATAAAGAAATCTCTAGAGCTTTTCCAATTGCAGAGTCTGTCTTGAGGCTAAATTGGTTGTAAGATAAAACATTGCAAAACAGCCCATGAATGCAGTTTGATTTGCAGGATTTTGATCAACTTAGAGCATGAAGTACACGTAAAGAGCCATCTCCCACGTAGGGGTTCACTTACACCCAGTTGCACGTCTATGAGAATGGATGTGCAAAAACACATATATATGCATCCAGAAATCGCTCACATCAAAACATCATTGGATTAAATTATAAGATTCCTTTGGTTTCTTGGCTATGCTTTGGGACATGATTCCTCCATCAAAAACCGATAAAAATCGTATTTTCATCACCTTCCGCGAATTCTGTTGAAGTGCCAAAAAAAAAAAAAAAAAAAAAAAATCGAAAGAAGATGGCTGTCTGATGCGAAGAGGATTTCGGATAGTAATTTCGACGAACTATTTACCTCACGAAGGAGACGAGCGGTGCGATTGGCACACAGCCACCGGAGAAGAGGCTCCTCCGGGCGGGGTGAGAACTAGGGCATCCGAAGGCGTTTGGGATCGCCGTCACCATTTGTTGGAGAATTTATTTCTTTAGCCTCAGAAGGGGGAGGGGGTGGTTTAGGGTTTTAGATCTTTGGGGAGGGGAGCTGCTGCATCCAAAGGTCGGTCGGAGCGAGGACCGTCAAAACCCAAGCCGTCCTTCTCCCTATCATCGGTGTTCGGAGCCCTGGATGTTTAAACGGGTCCTTCGGCACCGACCTCAAGTGAAGCTAGGCTGCTTCGCGACGGCCATGGACGCAATCAGTTTGGCTCCTAAATTCACACCAGCCACCGAAATTCGACCAGTTCGAATCAGTTGTTGCCTATCATCTTGCTGTGCCCCCACCACAAACACCTTTTTTTTTTTTTTTTTTTCCTTTTTCCGTACAGTTTCCCTATAATCGTATGTCCACCGTCCAGATCCACGGGTTGGATATGAAAGCTCTCTGTTTACTCCAGGATTCAATTATTCATATAGAAGATTTATGAAATGTCTTTCTTCTTGCTCTATGTTATCGAGAAGGGGTCTTCGTATTTAGGCGACTTGTCCGCTGTATAGACAAGAGGAGAAGACTATTAATCATGTCATTTTTACTTGTCCCATATTGAAAGGGATTTGGACAAGGATGAGTTATGATTGCAGAGTTGATTGTACCTCGTGTTCCCCTTTCCTTAATGCTCTCTGAAGGACCACTAGACATTGCAGCGTCCTTTGGGCTATTACTGCCTATTAGATCTGGCTGAACCTGCTTATCTTTACTGATGAGACTATTTCCCCTCACAGATTAGAGCGAAAGGTCAGATCTATGGTTGCTGAAAGTGCTCCTCTTCTCACTTGTTCTGATTCTTATAACCTTGGCTACTAGGGTTCTCTGCGCGAACCGTCGTACGGTTTATATCTCTTGGAAGCCCTCCCTTTAGGGTTTGTAAAACTCAACTTTGATGGAAGTGTTCGTGGTAGACTTGCTGGGTCTGCTTTTATTATTCGGGGACTGATGGAGCCTTACTGGCGGCGGATGGTTTGGCTCCCTTGATTCTTCTGTCCTCGTGGCTAAGCTTTATGCAGTATAGGCTGGTATCTCCTATGCTGCTAGGCAGCTTCATGCGCAAGGCCTGTTCATTGAGGGGATTCTCTCTTTGTTATTCAGTGGCTTCGTACGGGATTCTGCGATCATATCCCCATCAACCCTATCCTCAGTGATATTCAGGCTGCTCTGCGGGGTGTTCACAGTGTCCATATCCGGCATATCTATCGGAAAGCTAATTCTGACAGATTGGGTTGCGGCTGCTATGGCTCATCATAGGGATTTTGGATATGGAAGCAGGATGACCCCTGTCCTGTTCTCAAGCAAATATGATATTTTTGGCTAACTCATATGAGTTGTGATCACTCGTCTGTACAAAAAAAAAAAAAAAAAAATATCCCGTGAGCTTTATTTTTCCCCTATATAGCATGGCTCTTCCTAGTCACGGCTATTTCGCAAAAATGACACCATCACCCACATTTAATTTTCTAATTAATAAAAATAGAAAAAAATGAAGTCATGGGTGAGCCTTTGAAGTTAACTTCTATTCAAATAAAATTATAAATTATGACATCTATAGTGTACAAGTCAACAATAATTACGATAAAATTAAATATTACATGCCATGCATCATGTACACCCAAATAAGATAGACTATCAATGTAGGGTGAAAGATTAAATCGTTCAAATATAATATGATCATTTCCTAAATTTTATATGTAGCATTGCTTACTTCTCAAAATTATGATACACACTGTTATTATTTTCTTGATAGCTTGATTGTTCATTGAGCAAGCTCTCAATCTCTCTCGGATTTTGCTATATCCAAGGATGTTGTTTCGATTTTCTTAACCTATTTAGCTCCTTAACCACTTCTTTCATCGTGAGCCTTTCATCCCCTCTTACATTGAAGCATTGCCATGCTAATTCAGTAACTTCTCCTACCACTTCTATATCCTCTTTATTCTTAGTTTGACCATCTAAAAACTTAGAAGCCAATTCTCTTTTACGGCGGTTATGAAAGTTGATGCAAGGTTTATATTTTTTCGATCCTTCGTAATAAAGCACCGTTTAGTAAGGAGCTCCAAAGCACGGCATCAAAACTATAAACATCACCAAAACTATAAACATCACTTTACCCGTTGGTTGGTGTGTTTCTATAGATTCAGGGTCTAAGTAGCCTCAAGTCCATTGAACTAAAGTAGAAAATTGATTTTCATCCATTGGAAATAGAACTGACACTCCCAAATCAAACACCTTCGCAATATAATTATAATCTAAGAGTATGTTTGCAGCCTTCACATCTCCGTGAAGGATCAAACAAGAAGCTGATGAATGTAAATAAGCAAGTGCATATTTGAAGCAATCCTTAGATGCATATTGAAAGGTGATGTGCTCGTTAGAGAACTGAGAAAGAAGGAAATTGACGGAGCCCCTTCGGCCTCAGCTCCAACATCCATCCACGGCATTGCTCTCATAAGAAAGAAAATAAGAGGGAGAAAGGGTCACGTTATGTGCGTGGGTTTTCTAAGGGCACCTTTGTCATTAATGTCGGTCGAGTCAATGGGTTGGAGCCTTTAATGGTGCAGAAATGGTCATAATAGCTTGAAGAGTGTCACGGACATCTCGGCTCTCCCTTTCAACCTCAAGGCATTTATTGCCTTATTCTCTCCCCTATTTAAAGGCATTTATGGTTGCCATGTTGCTCCTCTCGGCCTCAACTCTTGCTTAGCCTCGCTGCCAAGCTCCTTCGGTGGTGAACAGTGCCATGCAAGTTCTTTTCTGAAGCTCATCCAAGGGCATGAACGGTGTCACATAAGCACTCTATAATCAATGCTCTACGAGGGACAGTTGGCTTCAACTCAACATCATTCCCCCCCCCAACGATTATACCTTGGGACCCACACGACTAACTTTATCACCCATCACTGTCTGCGCAGGACAACCAAAAAGGTGACGTAGGGGAGCAAGCGTCGTAACCACGCCTTGCAGCCACCAACTCTGACAGGACACGCCTGCAGCTTGACACGTCACATGGAGGTAAGCTCCACTGTACTACCATTAATTAATGCTCTGACAAGTGATCACCCCCAAGCCCACGACTCAGGCATCTATAAAAAGGGTAAGAGGGACTGACCAGGTAAGACCAAGTAACTGAGAACTCACTACACTCTTAACGCTCATTCTTGCCCACAGAGAGCGGCTCTAAGCCTCTCCCTTCTTCCTCTTTCGAGCTTCCTCAAGCTCACGGTCATTGCCCAGAGCACTGACTTGAGCGTCGGAGGGTCCCGCCAGAATTTCAGCCTCGGGACTTGTTTGCAGGCCCACAGCAAGGAGTTCACCAAAGGATCCCGGGCTCGCTGGAGGAGGCGACCGATGTTCACGGACACTCAGGCCGGTGATCTGGCGTCAACGGATTGGCGCGCCAGGTAGGAGGAGGGTCAGCGATGCTGATTTGCAGATCCTCATCCCTTTTCATCAAAATGGTGGATCGTGAAAAGGTGATGACAAGAATCCGGAAAGCTTTCACCAGTAACACTGGGGGCACCTCAACAAGCTGATCAACAAGATGCTAGTTCTCTGTTCCACCATCACCACCAGTTCGTGTCATTCAAGCAAAACATCGTGCCACCCTCACCCTGAAGATCCAAGCATTAACGCAGTTGTTCAAAGGCTATGGGAGCGATATTCCATGGCCGCATGGCAACAAGCTCAGGAGCAAAAGCAACCTCAAACTCAAGCTCAACAGCAATTTAAGGCTCAGGCTTGTTAGCCAGCAAGAGCGCCACTCCTTACCACCAAATCCTAACTCCTAGTCACCTCAAGTATTTATGGGCATTTTTATTCCTGGCGGTGATAAGCTAAGACATGCTGATGCTATTAATGCAAGGTGGGAGATGAGGACGAAGGGCTTTGACTGTTGACTATATCTACCCCCTCTCTCTCTTTTCTCTGTTGCACCCAAGCCAATCCGAGCCCAAGACCTCTACGGATTCCATTCCAGCTGCCCTCGGATTTCAGCACTGGTACCCTCCGCCTTCAATCAACATAGTTATCTGGGGAGCAGGTCGTCAACTCAGCAGAAGGAGAGAGAGAGACGTGGAAGCTAGAGCACCCCTTGCCTTGAACCAATGTGGAGGCTGCCCGAATCCTGATAACTCCCAGCAACATCCTCTCCTAACCGTCCGACTTCAGCGGACTCTCTGGGCCGCTCATCTTCAACAGTCGCTGGCTGCCCGAGCTTCCCTCGGTGACCTCTGGCTCCCAAGTCCGACTCCGACTCTCATCCATGGCTCCGCTCCAGCGTCCCCGCTCTGGATCCCATCTCTCTCTTTACTGCACCCTGAAGATGAGTCCCCAGCTTCATTTCAGAGAGGAGCTGGTCATCAACCAACTCCAGGCTCCATCCCAACTTGATTCCCTGGGGGCAGACCACCAGCGGGCGGAAGTGCTCAAATCCGCAGAAGGAAAACAGGGGTACTACAAGAGCTAAGTACGCTGCACTTAAGACAGTCTTCTTTCATTGATACTTAAAAATATCATGCAGGAAGACCAACCTTGCATCAGCATTCAAGACCAATGTACCATTGGCACCGAAGACCGGTATACCACCGGATCCAAAAAGCCCAACCCGGTCGGCACTCAAAGCCCGATGTACCATCGGCACTAAAGCCCGAGGCCAGCTCGGCACCAAAGGCACCTGACGACTCTCAACTCTCAGGTCATCTCTGGGGTTAAAAAGGCACCTGACGACTCTCAACTCTCAGGTCATCCTCGGGGTTAAAAAGGCACCTGACGACTCTCAACTCTCAGGTCACCCTTCGGGGTTAAAAGGCACCTGACGACTCTCAACTCTCAGGTCACCCTCTGGGGTTAAAAAGGCACCTGACGACTCTCAACTCTCAGGTCACCCTCCGGGGTTAAAAAGGCACCCGACGACTCTCAACTCTTAAGTCACCCTTCGGGGTTAAAAAGGCACCTGACGACTCTCAACTTTTAGGTTACCCTTTGGGGTTAAAAAGGCACCTAATGACTCTCAACTCTCAGGTCACCCTTCGGGGTTAAAAAGGTACATGACGACTCTCAACTCTCATATCACCCTCCGGGGTTAAAAAGGCACCTGACGACTTTCAACTCTCAGATCACCCTTCGGGGTTAAAAAGACACCTGACGACTCTCAACTCTCAGATCACCCTCCGGGGTTCAAAAGGCTCTCAACGGCCTCAACTTTGCCTCAGCGGCTTCGTCACAGCCTCAACGGCTTCATTTCAGCCTCAGCGGCTTCAACTCTGTATTAGGGCCAACGGCCAATCGGGTAATCCTTCGTTTAAATTGTACACTTGCAACATATTGCTGGTTACTTTCAGCCATCAAGAAGCCCCAAGACAGCTCACAGTTGGAGAGGCCAACTCCTCAACTCACAGTTGATGGGCACCCACCTCTAAACTTCATGCCAAAAGTAAAGAAACCCTCCAAGCTCACCAACAAATGCCACAAACGTGGGACTCCCAAAACGAAGCAGAAGGAGACAAATTCCTTCAACAAAAAGCTAAGTACACTACAGAGAAAGTTTCTTTTCATTAGTATATAAATGCATTATGGAAAACCAACCATTCAAAATGCTTTCGACGGTCCTGTGATCAAAAGGTCACCCCTGGGCCGACCGCAAACCCCCGCAGCGGTTCAAGACCTATGATTCCAGCGACCTCGGGTCACCCCTCGGGCCGGCCATGAAACCCGAGGTGGTTCCGAGTAGCTTGATGGTATGGCGGTTAACGGATACCACTCGGCCTGGCTAGCATACGTCCTGAGTCGGTTCAAATCCCTAATAGCCTGTACCTGCTCGAGTCACCTCCCGGACCAGCACACAGACACCCGAGGTAATTTTATTTCAGCCTTAGCGGCTCTATTTCCACTTCGGCAATTTTATTTCAACCTCAACGGCTTATCTCTGCCTCTGCAGCATTATTGCAGCCTCAACGGCTTATCTCTGCCTCCGCAGCATTATTGCAGCCTCAACGGCTTATCTTTGTCTCAGAGCATCATTGAAGCTTCATTGGCTCTCTGCCTCAATGGCATGTGGACGGGGACCACATCCAAACTTATGTCAAAAGTTAAAGACCCCAAAGTTAGGTGGGAATCAGCCACTTGGGAGGTGACGCCCCTTTCGCCTTGTTGGAGTGGACCCGCTTCGTCTCAGAGGCGAGGGGGCATCTGATGTGGTGATCCAACGCAACCATGAAAGAAGGAAACTGACGGAGCCCTCTTTACCTCAGCTCCCACGGCATTGCTCTCATAATGAAGAAAGAGAATAAAAAGGAGAAAGGGTCACGTTATGTGAGTGGGTTTCCCAAGGAATGTCCGGTCGAGTCAATGGGCTAGAGCCTTTAATGTGCAGAAATGGTCATAATGGCTTGAAGAGCATTTAATAGAATAAAGTGTAATGGACATCTGCCTCGGCTCTCTTTCTCAACCTCCGAGGCCAACTTCCAAGACATTTATCATCCGCTTGCTCCAAGGCATTTATTGCCTTATTCTCTTTCCTATATAAAGCCATTTATGGTTGCCACATTGCTCCTCTCGGCTTCAACTCTTGCTTAGCTTCAGACCGCAGCTGCCAAGCTCCCTTCGGCGGTGAACAGTGCCATGCAAGTGTTCACCCTCATGCAAGTGTTCACTCGGTCTTTTCTCATCCAAGGGCATGAATGGTGTCTCACAAGGCTCTACTAGGGACAGTTGGCTTCAACTCAACATCATTTCCCTCCCCCCAATGACTGTACCTTGGAACCCACATGACTAACTTTATCACCCATCACTGTCTCGCAGGATAACCAAAAAGGTGACATAAGGGAGCAAGCGCCATAACCACGTCTTGCAGCCACCAACTCTGACAGGACACGGCCTGCAGCTTGATACGTTACATGGAGGTAAGCTCCACTTTACTATCATCAATTAATGCTCTGACAAGTGATCACGCCCCCATGGACTCTAGGCATTTATAAAAAGGCCAGAGTCTTTCAAAATTCTTTTATAAAAAGTTCCTTGCCCACCGCCTCCAAGGATCCTGTTTTTGTCAAACTTATTTGCCACTTCATCTAATTCTTCTTTTATAAATATCTGAAAGTAACACCGTGACTTATTCGATCTTCTCAAGTAATAACCCGCATCCATTTTGCTGAAAACATTTTTTTTTTTTGGCCTTCACAAGCTTTCTTCTTCTATGTTCATTGTAACCGCAAAAGCTAAAAGCTAATAGAAGCGCTAGGCTGGTGCTGATCGAAGCCTGAAATGCAAAAAGAGACAAATTATAAGTCACTGGATTGATGAAAAAAATGCAGCAAATTGATGCCTTAGTCCTCATTCACTAACCATGTAACATTTGATCCATCATATCAATTTTTTTAATTTATTCTCCTTCTCATTGCACAACCATCATATACACACCTATGTTTTTTATGTGCAGTAAAAGGATAGCTGTATGTAATGTAATATAAAGATACGTTTGTAAATTGATCATGAGAAGATAATTGTATGTCAGCAACAGGAAGAATTGGTAATTAAAAAATTAGTATAATAGACTAAATATTACATGATTACTCAAAACAAGTGCTAAACATTATAGTCTGATCTATTAGAGATTAAAAATTAATTTGCTAAAAAAAGCATCATTAATTTTTAATGAAATTTAAAAGATAAATGTTATTTTTTGAATGAAATGATAGCAAACATAACTTTATGTTAAACGAAGGATCAGATGGCTTGTACCTAAGTCGTCATTTGCATCGGAAGTGAAAAAAAAAAAAAAAAAAGAAAAAATAAAGCAGGGGAATAAAGAAAAGAAGTTGTTGAGTAATATCACTGTTGTTTCGTGGTGCCGGAGAGGGACAACCTATAATTAGCTTCACTAACAGAGCAAGTTTCTGGCTGTGGCATTCTGGTAGCAAATTTTATTGATAACTTATGGTGTATACTACTATGATTAAAGATCAAGTTTAGAATTGTACTCTATGTTTTAAGATAATTTTATTTCATGCAGATGCTTATGATTTGTGACGATTACCTTCTTAATAACCTTCTTTCGATGAAAACAGCAATACAATTCATAACAGCAAATTAAAAAATTGCTATACTCTCTTACCACCAAGAGAACGGAGCAAATACCAAGTCCGTAGAAAGAGAGATTAATTTACTGCCCGTGAAATTGAAAGAGCTCACGTACCTTGGCATCCACCTTGAATATAGGAAAATATCCAGGGCCACTGGGGGAGTTGAAACAGTCACTGTTCTCGCGATGCAAGCATAAGCAGTGGGGTCCCGTCGAGCTTCGTCGCAAGTCCCGTTACCTATTGCCAGTCCAGCACCATAGGCATCCGCCCTCCGGTCGTGCGGTTAAACTCGTCGGAAGTGACGTAAGACGCACTAAAATTGAACAATCCTTCCTCGAGCAACACAGCATAGGTGCATTCGTTGAACTGCCAGCACGGAGTCGTTGAGATTATCGCGGTCGAACGGGACATTGCAAAAGGTGATCCCTTTGGAATGGAGGATCAAATCTATAAATTAAATCTTGATGGGTTAAAATTAAATTACTTGAATGGCCAATTTAACTACTTCAAGGATTGAATTAACTAACTAAGATTAAAAATTAATTTTAAACCATTCATTATTAAGAAGTCCAACTAATAGTTAACCTACTCCAAATCCCTATACTCAAGCTGAGGTTATGAAATGCTTTTATTAAAAAACTAAGCAGTGAACATATTATGAATTGATAGCCATATTTTACCGAAGAGATATATGGATTGTCAATAACTTTTCACTGGAACAGCTTTTACAAAAAAATTCTTTAAAAATTCTGTCTATTTCTGTGTTATTTCAGGCTTATTCTGAACTTATTCAAAATTTATCCTACCTAAAATAGTATACTTCCAAAAATGATTTTTTTAAAATAGAAAACCTCTCTTTGAAAAAAAAATGCTTCTTTTTTCTCTCTTTCTCTTTTTCTTTTTTTTTTCTACTCTTTTTTTTTCCTTTTCTTCTCTTCTCTTTCTTTTTACCGCGTAAAGTCACCCTTGCAACACCAACGACCTACCTAGGAATGATTATAGCTAGCTTGTGGCATGCGATGAGAATGTCACATTATAAGGAGAAAGATTTGATACTTCAAGTTTAGTTTTACATTAGATGGGAAAGAAAGTATTGTATCCTTATAAGTCAAGTCCACTTGCTACCCATTAACTTTCACTCGAGTTTTTGGGTCATGTAGCTTGGGCCTGCTAACTGAGTTAATTGAATCAATAGGTAGGCTTGGGGCGTTACAGAGAAGCTCCAAAAGAACTACACCAAAACTATAAACATAACTTTTGTCAATTAGTTGGCATGTTTGTAGGTACTTACGATCCAAATAATCATAAGTCCCTGAATTAGCATAGCAAATTGGATTTCATCATTTGATAATATAAAAAATCCAAAATTTGACACTTTTGCATCATAGTTGTCATCCAAAAGTACATTGGAAGATATGACATAACAATGAAGAATTAGAGGGAAAGCTGATTAATGCAAATGTCAAGTGCTTTCATAGATTGTAAAGCAATTTTCAGATGAGTATCAGTAAAATAGGGCTGTATCATTCCTACGATAGATTAATTGGAATAAAATTTTATTATGGATAAATTTATAAACCAACATTGGGACTTTCACATCCAAACAACATCCCAAGATCTTCACACATTCTTACGGTTGATCTGAGAAAGAATATATAGCCATCTCTTTCCCAAATTCCTTCTTTTGGTTTTCATCAATCATTTTTGATCTTTTTGTGGCAACTGTATCATTGTCGTTCAACATTCTCTTCTAGACAGTTTCATGGCCTTCACCTTCAAGAATTTGGCTCTTGTCAAAGTTGTTTGTTGCCTGCTCCAGCTCTTCTTTTATAAATATCTTAAATACAACTCCTTGCTTTGACTTGATCTCATCAAGTAGCAACCGCCCTCCATGTCTCTGAAAGTATTTCTTTATTATCCTCATGAGTTTTCTTCTTCCACATACCATAAATATGATAATAATTAGTTATAGCAAAAGGGCAACACTGGTGCTAACTATAATGTTTGAAGATTGTAAATAGACAAAGCAAATTAATCAAGAGTTGTAGTCACAAGGAGGTTTTCCCTTATATTTCTTTTTCATGCTAATTGAAGATCAAAAGGGTAATTCTTCATTATGCAGAGTTCAAGTTTAGTTGAAATTGATATATCACAGAACTTGACACAGAAGCAGTACAAACAATAAAAATAATTTCAAAGTTTCTGTCTTTAATTAGTTGAAGATGACTTCATGAATTTTTTTCATTGTATTTAACTTAAAGTTATATTTTTTATTAAAAAAATTGGTAGAAGTGACAGAAATAGAAACTTATTGCTAAGGGAAGGATTACTTATGGACAATTTCATAGCTAAGAAATGATTGCTATGACTCTTGAGAATGTGATTATAGGGTCTGTTTGTCTTTGGGTTGCCGATGGTGCCTAGTGGACATGTGCAATTTGTGTCCTCTTCATTTCTATTTTGAGAGTGCACTCGTCAATGTCTACATTTCTAGTTTGACAAATAAAAAGGTCAATATCTAAGAACTAGAAACTCTTAATCTTTCTAACCCACGTATAAGTACACATAAACAAGCATCATATTTTTAATACATCAGCAACTTTTTTTTCTAAAACCAAAGGGAAAAAGATTATTTATCTTTCACAATATATACTAAGCATTGCTTCCTTGTCTATGTTATGGTATCTTGAGATGTCACGTTTATTGTAGCTTCATGGCTTACCAAGCAAGCTCTTAATTTCTTCAACATCATCGTGCCTATGGGATGTTGTTTGAATTTTCTTAACCAATCGAGTTCATCAGCCACTTCATTCATTGTAGGCCTTTCTTCTCTACTAATATTAAGGCATCATCTTGCTAGCTCAGTAACTTTGTGTACTAACTTCATGTCCTCTTCATTCTTAACGTGATTGTCCAAAAGCCGTAGAAGTCGATCCTGCTTCATAACGGATATAAAACTTGATGAAAGGCTTCTTTTTTCATTAGGTCATTTGAAATAAATTGCCTTTTTTTCGGTAAGGATGTGATAGCCCATATTGGATGAAAAAGAAAATGTTATGTGCTTATAACTCAAGTCCACTTGCTATTCATTAACTTTCACTCGAGTTTATGAGCCACTTAGTTTTGACTGCTGACTGAGTTAATTAAATGGGCAAGCGGGCTTGGGGCGTTACAAATTGTATCAGAGCCAAATCGAGTACAAAAGTTGGTAGGCATAAGAAAAGGCCTACCAATAGATGATGGTAGAGTCTTGCCATGGCATAAAGCCACCCTTGCAGCATAAACGACCTGGCTCAGGGTTGATTCTGGCTAGCTTGTGGTGTGCAATGACGATGTCACATTATAAGGGAAGAGATTGTGGTACCCTAAATTTAGTTTTATATTAGATGAAAGAAAATGTTATGTGCTTATAACTCAACTCCACCTGCTACTATTAACTTTCACTCAAGTTTTTTGACCATGTAGTTTTGGCCCACTAACGAGTTAATTGAGTTGGTAGGTGGGCTTGGGGCTACAAAGAAGCTCTAAAAGAATTACACCAAAACTATAAACATCACTTTTATCAATTAGTTGGCATGTTTGTAGGTACTCGAGATTCAAATAAGTCCCTTGAATTAGTGTAGCAAATTGGATTTCATCATTAGTGCTAACATCAAAAATCCAAAATCTTTGTCATTCAAAAGTACGTTAGAAGAAATAACATCACAATGAAGAATCAGAGGGGAAGCTGATTAATGCAAATGTGCAAGTGCTTTCGCAGATTGTAAAGCAACTTTCAGATGGGTATCCAATGAAATGGGGGCTGTATCATTCCTACGATGGATTAATTGGAATAAAATTTCATTAGAGATAAATTTATAAACAAATTGGAACTTTCACATCCAAACGACATCCCAAGATCTTCACCACATTGTTAGGGTTGATCTGAGAAAGAATAGCCATCTCCTTCCCAAATTTCTTCTTTTGGTTCTCATCAATCATTTTTGATCTTTTTAAGGTAACTGTATCATTGTCGTTCAACATCTCTTCTAAACAATTCCATGGCCTCCACCTCCAAAAATTATGTTCTTGTCAAAGTTGTTGCCTGCTCAAGCTCTTCTTTTGTAAATATCTTAAATACAACTCCTTGCTTTGACTTGATCTCATCAAGTAGCAACCACCCTCCATTACTCTAAAAGTATTTCCTTTTTATCCTCATGAGTTTTCTTCTTCTACGTAACATAAATATGAAAATAATTAGTTATAGCGAAAGGGCAACACTGGTGCTAACTGTAATGCCTGGATATTGTATATAAACAAAGCAAATTAATCAAGAGTTGTAGTCACGAGGAGGTTTTCCCTTATATTTCTTTTTCATGCTAATTGAAGATCAAAAGATTAATTCTCCACTCTCAGAGTTCAAGTTTAATTAAAATTGATCTATCACGGACTTGACACCGAAGTGGTACAAACAATAAAAATAATTTCAAAGTTTTTGTCTTTATTTAGTTGAAGACGACTTCATGATTTTTTTTCATTGTATTTAATTTAACATTATATTTTTTATAAAAAAAATTGGTAGAAATGATAGAAATAGAAACTTATTGCTAAGGGAATTATTACCTATAGCCAATTTCATAGCTAAGAAATGATTGCGGTGACTCTTAAGAACGTGATTGCAGGTTCCGTTTGTCTTTAGGTTGCCGATGGTGTCTGGCGGACATATGCAATTGTGTCCTCTATTTGTGTTTGTACAAATCTCAAAGCATGGATACACATCTTTCAGAGGGCACTCGTCAATGTCTACATTTCTGGTTCAACAAATAAAAATGTCAATATCTAAGAACTAGAAACTCTCAATCTTTCAAACCCACGTATAAGTACACATAAACAAGCATCATATTTTTAATACATCAGAAACTTTTTTTCTAAAACCAAAGGGAAAAAGATTATTTATCTTTCATAATATATACTAAGCATTGCTTCCTTTTTGTATTATGGTATCCTGAGATGTGACGTTCATTGTAGCTTCATGGCTTACCAAGCAAGCTCTCAATTTCTTCAACATCATCATGCATATAAGGATGTTGTTTGAATTTTCTTAACCAATCTAGTTCGTCAACCACTTCATTCATTGTAGGCCTTTCTTATCTTCCAATATTAAGGCATCACCTTGCTAGCTCAGAAACTTTGTGTATTAACTTCATGTCCTCTTCATTCTTAACTTGATTGTCCTAAAGCCGTAGAATCAATATTGCTTCATGACGGATATAAAACTTGCTGAAATGCTTATTTTTTTCATTAGGTCCTTCGAAATAAATTGCCTTTTTTTCAGTAAGGATGTGATAGCCATATTGGATGGAAAAAAAATTATGTGCTTATAACTCAAGTCCACTTACTACCCATTATCCTTCACTCGAGTTTATGAGCCACATAGTTTTGGCCCACTGACCGAGTTAACTAAACCGGCAAGTGAGCTTCGAGCGTTACAAATGATATCAGAGCCATCCAAGTACGAAAGTTGTGGGCTTGAGAAAATGGCTACCCATGAGATGGCGGTAGAGTCTTGCCATAGCGTAAAGCCACCCTTGCAGCACCAATGACCTAGCTCAGGATTGATTTTGGCTAGCTTGTGGTGTGCAATGACGACATCACATTATAAGAAAGAATATTGTGATACATCAAATTTAGTTCTACATTAGATGGAAAAGAAAGTGCTATGTGCTTATAACTTAACTCCACTTGCTACCTATTAACTTTTACTCAAGTTTTTGGACCATGTAATTTTGGCCCACTAACGAGTTAATTGAGTCGATAGATGGGCTTGGAGGAGCATTACAGAGAAGCTCCAAAAGAACTACACCAAAACTAAACATCACTTTTATCAATTAGTTGGCATATTTGTAGGTACTCGGGATCCAAATAACCACAAGTCCCCTGAATTAGCGTAGCAAATTGGATTTCATCCTTTGGTGCTAAAATTGAAAATCCAAAATCTTTATCATCCAAAAGTACATTTGAAGTTATGACATCACAATGAAGAATTAGAGGAGAAGCTAATTAATACAAATGTACAAGTGCTTTCGCAGATTATAAAGCAATTTTCAGATGGGTATCCAGTAAAATGGGGCCCATTTCATTCCTACGATGGATTAATATATTGGACTGAAATTTCATTAGGGATAAATTTATAAACCAACATTGGGACTTTCACATCCAAACAACATCCGTGATCTTCACCACATTCTTACGGTTGATCTGAGAAAGAATAGCAATCTCCTTTCCAAATTCCTTCTTTTGGTTCTCATCAATCATTTTTGATATTTTTTATGACAACTGTATCATTGTCTTTCAACATTCTCTTTTAGACAGTTCGATGGCCTCCACCTCTAAGAATTAGGCTCTTATCAAAGTTGTCTGTTGCCTATACTAGCTCTTCTTTTATAAATATCTTAAATACAACTCCTTGCTTTGACTTGATCTCATCAAGTAGCAACCATCCTCCATGTCTTTGCAAGTATTTCCTTTTTATCCTCATGAGTTTTCTTCTTCCATACCATAATATGACAATAAATAGTTATAGCAAAAGGGCAACACTGGTGCTAACTGCAATGCCTGGAGATTGTAAATAGATAAAACAAATTAATCAAAAGTTGTAGTCACAAGGAGGTTTTTCCTTATATTTCTTTTATGCTAATTGAAGATCAAAAGGGTAATTCTTCACTCTACAGCATTCAAGTTTCATTAAAATTGATGTATCATGGACTTGACACTGAAGTGGTACAAAAATAAAAACAATTTCAAAGTTTCTGTCTTTAATTAGTTTAATATGACTTCATAAATTTTTTTCATTATATTTAATTTAAAGTTATATTTTTAAAAAAAATTGGTAGAAGTGACAGAAAGAGAAACTTATTGCTAATGGTACGATTTACTGTGACCAATTTCATAGCTAAGAAATGATTGTCGTGACTCTTGAGAACATTATTGCAGGTTCCGTTTCTCTTTGGGTTGCTGATAGTGCCTAGCGAACATGTGCAATTGTGTCCTCTATTTGAGTTTGTATAAATATCAAAGCATGAATACACATCTTTGAGAGCGCACTCGTCAATGTCTATATTTCTAGTTCGACAAATAAAAAGGTCAATATCTAAGAACTAGAAACTCTCAACCTTTCTAACCCATGTATAAGTATACATAAACATGCATCATATTTTTAGTATATCAGCAACATTTTTTCTAAAACCAAAGGAAAAAAAGATTATTTATCTTCCACAATATATATTAAGCATTGCTTCCTTGTCTGTATTATGGTATCCTCATATGTCATGTTCATTGTAGCTTCATGGCTTACCAAGCTAGCTCTCAATTTCTTCAACATCATAGTGCATATGAGGATGTTGTTTGAATTTTCTTAACCAATCTAGTTCATAGCCACTTCATTCATTGTAGGCCTTTATTCTCTACTAATATTAAGGCATCACCTTGCTAGCTCAGCAACTTTGTGTATTAACTTCATGTCCTCTTCATTCTTAACTTGATTGTCCAAAAGCCATAGAAGTGATCCTGCTTCATGATGGATATAAAACTTGATGAAAGGCTTCTTTTTTCATTAGATCCTTCAAAATAAATTACTTTTTTTTAAAGTAAGGATGTGATAGCCCACATTGGATGGGAAAAAAATATTGTGCCTATAACTCAAGTCCACTTGCTACCCATTAACTTTCACTCGAGTTTATGAGCCACGTGGTTTTGGCTGCTGACTAAGTTAATTAAACTAGCAAATGGGCTTGGAAATTGTATCAGAGCCAATCCGAATATGAAAGTTGGTGGGCATAAGAAAAGGGCTACCAATGAGATGGTGGTAGAGTCTTGCCATGGCATAAAGCCACCCTTGCAGCACAAATGACCTAGCTCGGGGTTAATTCTGGCTAGCTTATAGCGTGCGATGATGATGTCACATTATAAGGGAGGAGATTATGGTGCCCTAAATTTAGTTTTATTAGATGGGAAAGAAAGTGCTATATGCTTATAACTCAACTTCACCTGCTACCTATTAACTTTCACTCAAGTTTTTGGTCCATGTAGTTTTGGTCCGCTAACGAGTTAATTGAGTTGGTAGGTGGGCTTGGGACATTACAGAGAAGCTTCAAAAGAACTATACCAAAACTATAAACATCACTTTTATCAATTAGTTGGCATGTTTGTAGGTGCTCGCGATCCAAATAACCATAAGTCCCCTGAATTAGCATAGCAAATTGGATTTCATCCTTCAATGCTAACATCAAAAATCCAAAATCATTGTCATCCAAATGTACATTGGAAGAAATAACATCCCAATGAAGAATTAGAGGGGAAGCTAATTAATGCAAATGTGCAAGTGCTTTCGCAGATTGTAAAGCAACTTTTAGATGGGTATCCAATGAAATGGGACTGTATCATTCCTACGATGGATTAATTGGAATAAAATTTCATTAGGAATAAATTTATAAACCAACATTGGAACTTTCACATCCAAAACATCCCAAGATCTTCACCACATTGTCAGGGTTGATCTGAGAAAGAATAGCCATCTCCTTTCCAAATTTCTTCTTTTGGTTCTCATCAATCATTTTTGATCTTTTTATGGTAACTGCATCACTGTCGTTCAACATTCTCTTCTAGACAATTATATGGCCTCCACCTCCAAGAATTTGGCTCTTGTCACTAGCTCTTCTTTTGTAAATATCCTAAATACAACTCCTTGCTTTGACTTGATCTCATCAAGTAGCAACCATCCTCCATTACTCTATATTTCTTTTTTATCCTCATAGTTTTCTTCTTTATGTACCATAAATATGAAAATAATTAGTTCTTTTGCTACACTGGTGCTAACTGTAATGCCTGGAGATTGTATATAGACAAAGCAAATTAATCAAGAGTTGTAGTCATGAGGAGGTTTTCCCTTATATTTTTTTCTGTGCTTATTGAAGATCAAAAGGGTAATTCTACACTCTCCAAAGTTCAAGTTTAATTAAAATTAATGTATCACAAACTGACATCGAAATAGTACAAACAAAAAAAATAATTTCAAAGTTTCTATCTTTATTTAGTTGAAGACGACATCATGAATTTTTTTTTATTTAATTTAACATATATTTTTAAAAAAAATTGGTAGAAGTGAGTAAAATAGAAACTTATTGCTAAGGGAATGATTACCTATAGCCAATTTCATAGCTAAGAAATGGTTGTGGTGACTCTTGAAAACGTGATTGTAGGTTCCGTTTATCTTTAGGTTACCGATGGTGCCTGGCAGACATGTGCAATTATGTCCACTATTTGTGTTTGTACAAATCTCAAAGCATGGATACACATCTTTCAGAGTGCACTCATCAATGTCTACATTTCTGGTTCAACAAATAAAAAGGTTAATATCTAAAAACTAGAAGCTCTCAATCTTTCAAACCCATGTTTAAGTACACATAAACAAGCATCATATTTTTAATACATCAGCAACTTTTTTTCTAAAACCAAAGGGAGAAAGATTATTTATCTTCCACAATATATACTAAGCATTGCTTCCTTGTTTGTATTATGGTATCCTGAGATGTGACATTCATTGTAGCTTCATGGCTTACCAAGCAAGCTCTCAATTTCTTCAACATCATCATGCATAAAAGGATGTTGTTTGAATTTTTTTAACCAATCTAGTTCATCAACCACTTCATTAATTGTAGGTCTTTCTTCTCTTCTAATATTAAGGCATCACCTTGCTAGCTCAGCAACTTTGTGTATTAACTTTATGTCCTCTTCATTCTTAACTTAATTGTCCAAAAGCCGTAGAATTAATATTGCTTCATGATGGATATAAAACTTGATGAAATGCTTCTTTTTTCATTAGGTCCTTCAAAATAAATTTTTTTTTTCAGTAAGGATGTGATAGCCCACATTGGATGGAAAAAAATATTATGTGCTTATAACTCAAGTTCACTTGCTTCCCATTATCTTTCACTTGAGTTTATGAGCCACGTAGTTTTAGCCCACTGATCGAGTTAACTAAACCGGCAATTGGACTTCAGGTGTTACAAATGATATTAGAGCCAATTCAAGTACAAAAGTTGGTAGGTTTGAGAAAATGGCTACCCATGAGATGGCAGTAGAGTCTTTCTATAGCGTAAAGTCACTCTTGCAGCACCAACGACCTGGCTCAGGGTTGATTTTGGCTAGCTTATGACGTGCGATGACAACATCACATTATAAGGAAGAATATTGTGATACATCAAATTTAGCTCTACATTAGATGAAAAAGAAAGTGCTATGCGCTTATAACTTAACTTTACTTGCTACCTATTAACTTTCACTCAAATTTTTGAATCATGTAGTTTTGGCCAACTAACGAGTTAATTGAGTCGGTAGGTGGGCTTGGGCATTACAGAGAAGCTCCAAAAGAACTACACCAAAACTGTAAACATCACTTTTATCAATTAGTGGGCATATTGGTAGGTACTCGGGATCCAAATAACCACAAGTCCCCTGAATTAGTGTAGCAAATTGGATTTCATCCTTTGGTGCTAAAATTGAAAATCCAAATATTTGTCATCCAAAAGTACGTTTGAAGAATTAGAGGAGAAGCTAATTAATACAAATTTACAAGTGCTTTTGCATATTATAAAGCAATTTTCAGATGGGTATCCAGTAAAATGGGGGCCATTTCATTCCTATGATGGATTAATTGGAATAAAATTTCATTAGGGATAAATTTATAAACCAACATTGGGACTTTCACATCCAAACAACATCCCGAGATCTTCACCACATTCTTACGACTGATCTGAGAAAGAATAACAATCTCCTTCCGAAATTCCTTCATTTGGTTCTCATCAATCATTTTTGATCTTTTTATGGCAAATGTATTGTTCAACATTCTCTTTTAGACAGTTCGATGGCCTCCACCTCTAAGAATTCTGCTCTTGTCAAAGTTGTTTGTTGCTTGCTCTAGCTCTTATTTTGTAAATATCTTAAATACAACTATTTACTTTGACTTGATGTCATCAAGTAGCAACCGCCCTCCATGTCTCTAAAAGTATTTCCTTTTTATCCTCATGATTTTTCTTCTTCAACGTAACTAAATATGATAATAAATAGCTATAGCAAAAGGGCAACAGTAGTGCTAACTGCAATGCCTGGAGATTATAAATAGACAAAACAAATTAATCAAGAGTTGTAGTCACAAGGAGGTTTTTCCTTATATTTCTTTTCCGTGCTAATTGAAGATCAAAAGGGTAATTCTCCACTCTGCAGAGTTCAAGTTTCATTAAAATTGATGTATCAGGGACTTGACACCGAAGTGGTACAAAAATAAAAATAATTTCAAAGTTTCTATCTTTATTTAGTTTTTAATATGACTTCATGATTTTTTTATTATATTTAATTTAAATTTATATTTTTTATTAAAAAAATTGGTAGAACTGATAGAAACATAAACTTATTGCTAATGGATTGATTTCCTTAACCAATTTCATGGCTAAGAAATGATTGTCGTGACTCCTGAGAACACTATTGCATGTTTTGTTTGTCTTTAGGTTGCCGATGGTGCCTGGAAGACATATGCAATTGTGTCCTCTATTTGTGTTTGTACAAATGTCAAAGCATGGATACATATCTTTGAAAGCGCACTCATCAATGTCTACATTTCTAGTTCAACAAATAAATAGATCAATATCTAAGAACTAGAAACTCTCAATCTTTCAAACCCACGTATAAGTATACATAAACAAGCATCATATTTTTAATACATCAGCAACTTTTTTTCTAAAACCAAAGGAAGAAAGATTATTTATCTTTCATAATATATATTAAGCATTGCTTCCTTGTCCGTATTATGGTATCCTCAGATGTCATGTTCGTTGTAGCTTTATGGCTTACCAAGCAAGCTCTCAATTTTTCAACATCATAGTGCATATGAGGATGTTGTTTGACTTTTCTTAACCAATCTAGTTCATCAGCTATTTCATTCATTGTAGGCCTTTCTTCTCTACTAATATTAAGGCATCACCTTGCTAGCTCAGCAAGTTTGTGTATTAACTTCATGTCCTCTTCATTCTTAACTTGATTGTCCAAAAGCCGTAGAAGTCGATCCTGCTTCATGATGGATATAAAACTTGATGAAAGGCTTCTTTTCTCATTAGGTCCTTCAAAACAAATTATCTTTTTTAGTAAGGATGTGATAGCCCGTATTGGATGGGAAAGAAAATGTTATGTACTTATAACTCAAGTCCACCAGCTACCCATTAACTTTCACTTCAGTTTATAAGCCACGTGGTTTCGGCCCACTGACTGAGTTAATTAAACTGGCAAGTGGGCTTGAGGCATTACAAATGGTATCAGAGCCAACCTGAGTACGAAAGTTGGTGGCTATGAGAAAAGGGCTACCTATAAAATGATGGTAAAGTCTTACCATGGTGTAAAGTTATCCTTGCAGCATCAACGATCTAGCTTGGGGTTGATTCCACCTAGCTTATGGCATGTGATAATGACATCACATTATAAGGGGGGAGATTGTGATACCCTAAATTTAGTTCTACATTAGATGAAAAAGAAAGTGTCATGTGCTTATAACTCAACTCCACTTGCTACCTATTAACTTTCATTCAAGTTTTTAGACCAAGTAGTTTTGGCCTGCTAACAAGTTAATTGAGTTAGAATGTGGGCTTGGGGTGTTACAGAGAAGCTCTAAAAGAATTACACCAAAACTATAAACATCACTTTATCAATTAGTTGGCATGTTTATAGGTACTTGGGATCCAAATAACCACAAGTCCCCTGAATTAGCATAGTAAATTGGATTTCATCCTTCGATGCTAACATCGAAAATCCAAAATCTTTGTCATCCAAAAGTATGTTGGAAGACATTATATCACAATGAAGAATTATAAGGGAAGCTGATAAATGCAATATGCAAGTGCTTTCACAGATTGTAAAGCAATTTTTAGATGGGTATCCAATGAAATGGGGGTTGTATCATTCCTACAATAGATTAATTGGAATAAAACATCATTAGGGATAAATTTATAAACCAACATTAATACTTTCACATTCAAACAACATCCCAAGATTGTCACCACATTCTTATGGTTGATCTGAGAAGAATAGCTATCTCCTTTCCGAATTCCTCTTTTGGTTCTCATCAATCATTTTTGATCTTTTTATGGCAACTGTATCATTGTCGTTCAACATTCTCTTCTAGATAGTCCATGGCCTCTACCTCTAAGAATTCGGCTCTTGTCAAAGTTGTTTGTTGCCTACTTTAGCTCTTCCTTTGTAAATATCTTAAATGCAACTCCTTGTTTTGACTTGATCTCATCAAGTAGCAACCATCCTCCATGACTTTGAAAGTATTTTCTTTTTATCCTCATGAGTTTTCTTCTTCCACGTACAAAAATATGACAATAATTAGTTATAGCAAAGGGCAACACTAGTGCTAATTGTAATGCTTGGAGATTGTAAATAGATAAAATAAATGTTGACCCAATTGATGATTTTGATGATTAACAAAACTATTTGAGTATAACAATTGAAGGCTCTAATGATTTTGATTAAGTTTTTCAGATTATAAGTCAATTGAATGATCAAATCAGGAGTTAAATCGTGTTCTGGATCGAATCTAATGTCTAGGTAAGATTGCAGACATTAGAGTCGACTCCGAGAATCACAGAGCCGACTCCAGAATCTGGCACGAAAGTTAGAGTCGACTCCGAGACTGTTAGAGCCGACTCTCACAGAAGAAATAGAACGTTGATTTTTCTGGCCCCGACTTAGAGTCAACTCCGGGTATGTTAGAGTCGACTCCAGAAAAGTTTCTTGTCGACCCTAGAAAAGTCAGAGACGACTCCAGAATTAATGGATAAAAGTGTTTCGAGTTAGAGCCGACTCCAGAAAAGTTAGAGTCGACTCCAACCTACCTGGAACAAAAATCAAATTGCCAGATCAGCTCTAACGGTAATATTTCTATTTTACCTTATTTCTAACGGATATATTTGTTACAAGGTACACTCCAATAGATAGTTTTCTTTCAAAAATAGCTTTAAAGAAATCTATAAAAAGGGAAGACTATCATTCAAAAAAAAAAGGGAGAGGAAGAGAGAAAACAGAAAAACAAAAAGGAAAATTAGAAATAGAGAAATCCCAATCCGAAAAAGATAGAGCCTGAATCTCAAGAGAAAACCTTCTAGCTCAAATCCACTCCACTCCAAAAAGCTCAAGAGGAATCCAAGGCATTCAAATCAAAGTTTTGATGGATTTCCCAAATTGAAGAAAGAAATCAGTTTTTTGCTTTCAACCCTTCTCAACTGCTTCAACTGTGAAGAATCGGAGCTGAGGCTTGATTCAATCCAGCAAGGAGAAGAAGAAAAGAAGAAAAGAAGAAAAACTCAAAAGCCAACCAACTATAAATCAGGCTTTTCTAAACCTTGTTATTTTATTTGATTATTTGCTCATTGAGGAGCTGTGTATTTGAAAAACTATATTTCTTTTGTTTGTGTCTAGTTCAATCTGGGGGATTGAACTAGTGGAGGTAGTCTTACCTCGGGACAAGCTTGGTATAGCTTGTGTTAGGATTTTTGTGCTGGTGAGCCGGAAAACCGGCTGGGTTCGTTGTGATCCCGGAAAAATAACAAGTTTGAGTTGTGAGCTTGTAAAACAACTCAGCTATAATCAAGAAAGATTATAGTGTGGACCCAAGTGAATCTTGAGAGTGGACGTAGGTGTTGGATACACCGAACCACTATAAAATCTTTGTGTTTGCCGTGTCTCCTTTATCTCTATCTCTATCTCTATCTTATTGATTGTATTTTGTATTTGCATCTGCATTAACTTTCACTCACACTAAGCAAACAAATATTTCAAAAGGTTTAAATTTTTTAAGAACCCATTCACCCCCCTCCCTCTTGGGTTGTCATCTGGGCCAACAATTGGTATCAGAGCAAGTGCTCATTAGATTTTGATCACACGATCAAGAGCTAAAGATCCAAATGGTAGCTCAAGTTGGATCATTTGCTGAAGGTCATTCTACGAATAGACCTCCACTGTTTAATGGTTCAAATTATTCATATTGGAAAGCTAGAATGAGGATTTATTCAAGCTTCTGACTATGAACTATGGGGTGTTATAATTAATGGACCTAGTACACCCACACATGTTATTGATGGCACTATTGTTTCTAAGCCCGAAAGGGACTGGAATGATAATGATAGGAAGATGGCACAGCTTACGCTAAAGCCATGAATGTTTTATATTGCTCCTTAGATGCAAATGAATTTAATAGAATCTCCACATGTAATTCCGCAAAGGAAATTTGGGATAGATTAGAGGTTACCCATGAGGGTACCAACCAAGTAAAAGAATCTAAAATTAATATTCTTATTCATAAATATGAGTTGTTTAGCATGGAACAATCTGAAACCATTGCATGCATGTACACTAGATTTACAGATATTGTAAATGGTTTAAAAAGTCTTGGTAAGACATATACTAACTCCGAACTTGTTCAAAAAATTCTTAGGTCACTACCAAGATCATGGGAAGCAAAAATGACAGCAATCCAAGAAGCAAAGGACCTCAACACTCTGCCCTTAGAGGAGCTTCTAGGATCACTGATGACCCATGAGTTGACAATGAAGCAGCACATAGAGGAGGACACAAAGAAGAAGAAAGTTGTTGAGAAATTATTGAAACATAATTGCCCCAACTTTATTGATTTTGATGATTTCCAAAAGCCATGAGTACCTTAAAGAATAAAATGTGTTTATTTATCAAAAACCTTGAGCTTATTCAAATTGAAAGGAATGGAATATCAATGGTTATATTTAATGAGTTTTGAATCCTTTAGAAAAAGGAGTTTCAAGCTCTATGCTTAAAAGATTTCAAAAAGGAATTTTTACACATTATAATTCAATCTGTGATTCTTGAAACATGTCTTGAATCCATGCTTAATGTCATATTTAATGTATTCAAGTCAAATTTATATTTTAAATTTGTTAGGGACAAGTTTTAAAGTCTATCAGAACATTTTTCTGATTTTTGTATCGCTCCCGAGCCGACTCAAGGGTTTCCGAGTCGACTCCTGTAAGCCACAGAGTTTTCCGATTTTCTCGAGTCGACCCTTGGTTTTCAAGAGTCGACCCCTGACTCTGTGCGAGTCGACTCCTGTCTGTGCGAGCCGACTCCGCTCAAACAACAGAAACCATATTTTTTGAGCACTTCTCGAGTCGACTTCCCATTTTTCTCGAGTCGACTCCCAACTTTCGCGAGCCGACACTTTAGTTTTCGCGAGTCGATCCTTCAATGCTTAAAATGTTTCTATTTTTAGTATCGACTTCGAGCCAACTCCCACAAAGCTCGAGTCGACTCCGCGAAATCTGGGCGCGATTTTTAACGATGACACATCAGCCCCAACGGTAAGATTTTCAAATAATGGCTATTTTTCCTTGTTTCTAACGGATATATTTTTGCAGATTCTATAAATAGTGGAGCTCTTTTCAAATCAAAACAATCAAGAAAAAATCAAAAGAGAGAAAAGAATATCTTTGAAAAGAGGGAAAAACAGAGCATATTGGAAAATCATCTAGCTCAAAGGAGAGTGATTCAAAAGGAGTGAAATCCAAGTGGAAGTTTCGTCTGCTCCTTCTCATCAATCCACAAGAGTCAAAAGAAAATCCACAAGCATTTCAAAGGTCAAATCGGAGGATTTTCAAACGAGAAAAAAGCTTCATCTCAACTCCAAAAGACTTCAACGGTCAAGAATCTTGCTGAGGCGTGATTCAACGTTTCAAGAGGAGTTAAAGAGAAGAAGGAAGAAAGCCAAAGCTACTACCATCTGCAATACAATCAGGCTTTTCTAACTCTTTATTTTTATACTTCATTTGTATATTTGCTCAAGGGGAGCACTTCATTGTTCAAACACTTTTATTCTCATTGTTTGCTGATTCAATCAGTGGATTGAATCAGTGGAGGTTGGTATACCTCGTTACAAGCCGGAGTGCTTGTGCTGGGTTAGTTGTGAGCCCGTGAAAAACAACGTGTAGGGTTTTGTGCTGGTAAGCCCGAGTTAAAACCAGCTGGGTTCGTTGTGATCCCGAAAAACAACAAGTTTGAGTTGTGAGCTTGGAAAACAACTCGGCTGTAATCTAGAGAGATTATAGTGTGGACCCAAGTGAATCTTGGGAGTGGACGTAGGTGTTGATTGCACCGAACCACTATAAAATTATCTTGTGTTTGCCGTGCCATATTTTCTCTTTCTCTATCTCTCTTTTATTTGCTTGTGTATTGATTTTAGTTAGCCTCTCACTTGCATATCTTGCTAACTAATCAACTAAAGTTAAAAAGTCTTAAATTTTTAAGAACCCAATTCACCCCCCTCCTCTTGGGTTGTCATCTAGGCCAACAATTGGTATCAGAGCAAGTGCTCATTTAGAATTTGATCTCACGATCAAGGGCTAAAGATCCATATGGCAACACAAATTGGTTCAAGTTTTGCTGAGGGTCATTCTACGAATCGACCTCCTTTGTTTAATGGAACCAACTATTCATATTGGAAAGCTAGAATGAGAATATTCATTCAAGCTTCTGATTATGAATTATGGGGAGTAATAACTAATGGACCTAGTACACCCACACACCTAGTTGAAGGCATTCTTGTTCCTAAGCCCGAAAGGGATTGGAATGACAATGATAGAAGAATGGCTCAATTAAATGCTAAAGCCATTAACATTTTATATTGTTCCTTAGACTCAAATAAATTCAACCGAATCTCAACATGTAATTCCGCAAAAGAAATTTGGGATAGGTTGGAAATAACACATGAAGGAACAAACCAAGTTAAGGAATCAAAAATAAACATTTTGGTTCACAAATATAAATTGTTTACAATGGAACAAACTGAAACCATCACATGCATGTTCACTAGATTCACTGATATTGTGAATGGTTTGAAAAGTCTTGGTAGAATTTATTCTAATGCTGATCTTGTGCGCAAAATTCTTAGGTCACTACCAAGATCGTGGGAAGCAAAAGTCACTGCTATCCAAGAAGCAAAGGACCTCAATGCATTACCTTTAGAGGAGCTTCTAGGATCCTTAATGACCCACGAGTTAACAATGAAGCAGCATGTTGAGGAGGATACAAAAAGAAGGAAAACACTTGCCCTCAAGATGCAGAAATGGAAGAGAGCAGCAGTGAAAGTAATGATGAAGATGATGAGGAAACTGCTCTCTTGGTCAAAAATTCAGAAAGTTCATGAGAAAAAGGCCCTTCCATAAAAATAAATTTGGAGCAAGAATGATGGAGAAAAGGATAAGAGAAAGGACAAGGAGAAAGAAAAAGAAAAAGAGCCCTTAGTATGTTATGAGTGCAAAAAAGGGCATTTTAGATATGACTGTCCTTTACTTAAGAAGGCCTACAAGAAAAGAAAAAGGCATACATGGCAACTTGGACTGATAGTGAAGAGTCTTCTTCCGAAGAAGAAGAACAAAAAGAAGTTGCTAATGTCTGCTTCATGGCCAACGACGACGACAACGACAATGAGGAATGTCTTGTAGCCAAAAGATCAAAGAAAAAGTGGTACCTTGATAGTGGCTGCTCAAGACTATGACGGGTGACAAAGATGAATTCATCACCCTAGAAGAAAAGAAAGGTGGAGTTGTTACGTTTGGCGATAACGGTAAAGGTCAATTATGGGCCTTGGTAAAGTTCGTATAACTCCATCTACATTTATTGATAATGTACTTTATGTTGATGGTTTGAAGCATAATCTAATTAGTATAAGCCAATTATGTGATAAAAATTTTAATGTTTCATTTAAATCTTCTTATGCACTAGTAACTAATTCATTGATGATAGCATTGTATTTACTGGTTATAGACATGGCAATGTTTACTTGGTTGATCTAGAAAAATTATCTTTGAGTGATCATTGCTTAATTGCTGATAATGCTAACATAAATGAAATTAGTTGGTTGTGGCATCGTAGATTAGGTCATGCAAGCACACACCTTATTTCAAAACTAATTAAAATGGATTTAGTTAAAGGATTACCTAAACTAGATTTTGAAAATAATAAAATATGTGATGCATGTCAATTTGGAAAACAAACAAGAAGTTCTTTCAAATCTAAAAATGTTGTTTCAACTTCTAGGGCTTTAGAGCTACTTCACATGGACCTTTTGGACCAACTAGAACCACAAGTCTAGGAGGAAAGAAATATGGTCTAGTGATTGTAGATGA
Source organism: Calamus simplicifolius (assembly GCA_900491605.1). Lineage (NCBI taxonomy): Eukaryota > Viridiplantae > Streptophyta > Magnoliopsida > Arecales > Arecaceae > Calamus > Calamus simplicifolius. The sequence goes on along the minus strand of UESW01004403.1, from coordinate 731,081 downwards.
TTATTCTAGATATACTTGGGTAATGTTTTTAGCTCACAAAGATGAGACTTTCTCGATATTCCTGAAATTCTTCAAGAAAGTCACAAATGAGAAAAACACTACTATAGTATCTCTAAGAAGTGATCATGGAACAGAATTTGAAAATCACTTATTTGAAATTTTTGCACTGAAAATGGAATTAATCATAATTTTTCAGCCCCTAGGACTCCACACAAAATGGTGTAGTTGAAAGGAAAAATAGGACTCTAGAAGACATGGCCCGTACCATGCTATGTGAAAGCAACTTACCAAAGTATTTTTGGGCGGAAGCAATTAACACAGCATGTTACATCTTAAATAGAGCCTTAATAAGACCAATATTAAAGAAAACACCTTATGAATTATGGAATGAAAGAAAACCAAATATAAAATACTTTCATGCATTTGGATGTAAATGTTTCATTCATAATAATGGTAAAAACAACTTAGGAAAATTTGATGCTAAATCTGATGAAGGAATTTTTCTAGGTTATTCAACAACTAGTAAGGCATATAGAATCTTTAACAAGAAAACCTTAGTAGTTGAAGAATCCATTCATGTAGTTTTTGATGAATCTTTAGCAACTGGATCTGAAAAGATTGATGATGAGGAAGATACAAACATAATTGAAAAAGATCTTGAAAAACTTAATATTGAAGTATCTTCTGATCATGAACAAGAGGCTAAAGATGATGATTCACATAAGGATGATGATGTAATATTAATCATAATGATATAGATCTTCCAAGAGATTGGAGATATGCTTATAGTCATCCTAAGGAATTGATTATAGGCGATCCATCTCAAGGAATAAGAACTAGATCATATATGAGAAATATTAGTAATCATCTTGCATTTGTATCACAAATTGAACCTAAAACTATTGAAGAAGCTGAAAAAGATAATAATTGGATGTTAGCTATGCAAGAAGAACTAAATCAATTTACTAGAAATAATGTTTGGACATTAGTTGAAAGACCTAAAAATCATTCAGTATAGGATCAAAATGGGTTTTTAGAAATAAATTAGATGAAAATGGCATAGTAATTAGAAACAAAGCTAGATTGGTTGCTAAAGGATATAATCAAGAAGAAGGTATTGATTTTGATGAAACCTTTGCACCTGTAGCTAGATTAGAAGCCATTAGACTATTACTTGCATTTGCATGTCATATGAATTTTAACTTATTTCAAATGGATGTAAAAAGCGCATTTTTAAATGGATTTATAAATGAAGAAGTTTATGTAGAACAACCACCAGGTTTTGAAGATCACGAATTTTCAAATCACGTTTTTAAATTGCACAAAGCATTATATGGTTTGAAACAAGCACCTAGAGCTTGGTATGATAGATTAAGTAAATTCTTAATTGAAAATGATTTTACAAGAGGAAATGTTGATAAAACATTATTTTTGAAAAGAAAAAGTAAAGATTTACTTGTAGTACAAATATATGTTGATGACATTATTTTTGGTGCTACTAACGATTCTCTATGTCAAGAATTTGCAAAGTTGATGCAGGGAGAATTCGAGATGAGCATGATGGGAGAACTCAACTTCTTCCTTGGACTCCAAATCAAACAAGCAAGGAGGGAATTTTATCAACCAAACCAAATACACAAGAGAACTACTCAAAAAGTTTGGTATGGAATCAATGAAACCCCTCGGAACTCCAATGAGTCCTTCATGCAAGCTAGACAAAGATGAAGAAGGTAAGAAAGTTGATCAAAAGTATTATCGAGGTATAATCGGATCCCTTCTCTATTTAACAGCAAGTAGACCAGATATAATGTTTTCTGTATGTCTATGTGCTAGATTTCAATCAGAACCTAAAGAATCACACTTAATAGCTGTTAAAAGAATATTAAGATATCTAAATGGAACAAAAAATGTAGGTTTATGGTATTCTAGAGACTCACATTAAACCTAATTGCATATTCTGATTCTGATTATGCTGGATGTAAGTTAGATAGAAAAGCACAAGTGGTGCATGCCAATTTCTTAGGAAGTAACTTAATCTCATGGTTTAGCAAAAAGCAAAATTCAGTTGCATTATCAACTACTGAAGCTGAATATGTAGCAGCTGGAAGTTGCTGTGCTCAAATCCTATGGATTAAGCGACAACTTGAAGACTATGGTATCACACTTGATAAAACACCCATAAGATGTGATAATACAAGCGCAATCAATTTAACTAAAAATCCAATTCAACATTCAAGGACAAAACACATAGAAATTAGATATCATTTTATAAGAGAACATGTACTAATGATGAAATTTGTCTTGATTATGTAACACTGAAGAACAATTAGCTGATATCTTTACAAAACCCTTAAGCGAAGAAAGATTTTGTTATCTTAGAGGAGAGTTAGGGATTTGTGATCCTTTTGAATAAATTTTGAAACCCTTAAGGAAAATATCTAGAGTTCTTTCAAATTCTCAAAATCTTAAGGAAATTTTATCTAGAACTCATATCAATTTGATCTCTCAAAATCCATGATTTTTAATCATACTCAAAGATCAAATTCCGGACTCATTTCAGATTCTCTGAATCTTAATTGTTTTTTCTTTGAAATGGTCTCGGAGCCGACTCGAGAGTATCGGAGTCGACTCGAGTTTCTGCTGAAACTCAGGAGCCGACCCCTCTCTGAGCGAGTCGACTCGACTTCGGTCCGTGCTCTGTGACTAGTCGGAGCCGACTCCACACTTTGCGCGAGTCGACTCGACGTGGTCCCAGTCGAATTATTTAGGGCACGAGTCGACCCCACGGACATTTCATCTTCCAAATCTTTCCAAACCTCTCCAAAGCTTTCCCAAACCTCCAAACCTCAAATAACCTCTGATTAACCACTCCTTCAAGATCTATGGCACCCAAAACCCGTGGAGCTAGCTCTAGTGGCGCCGGATGAAGAGGAAAGGACCGTTCGACGACCCGTCCGCGAGCCATCTACGGATTCATCCTCTACCCCTTCTGCGAGTGATTCTCCTGCTCCAGCTCCTACTCTTCAGGTAGATCATCTTGCCAGTAGGGTTGTCACAACTGGAAGAAAGGTTGATTTTGAATTATTTGAGAATGAAGGATTCATAATAGGTAGACAACTAATTGAGATGGGATTTGAGAAATATGTTCATTGGACTGTCCCACCTACCCTGCTCTAGTTAAGGAGTTTTACAAGAATTTGACCAGAGGAGATGATGGCTTAGTGAGCAAAGTGAGAGGCATTGGTTGAACATCACTTCCTCTATTCTATCTAGATTGTTGAATTTACCCTTGTCTGGACCATCCACCTTTGCCCCAGAGGATAGATCTCCAGCCCTCACTAGGCTATTGAACAGAAATTTTGAAGGATTTGAAGAAGTATTTGCTAGTCAATTGCCTTTGGAATTAAGATTACTCCACAAAATCTGCAGCAGAATTTTGTTTCCCAAGACCGCAGATTCGACTATGTATCTGAGAGAGATATTTTTGTTATGGATGCTGTTGTTTCTGGGAAGCCCATTAACCTACCTCGGATGATAATATGGTACATTGCTGATTGTGGTGGGAAAAAGAAATCAAGTTTGCCCTATGGCATGGTTTTAACTAAGTTATTTCAAAGCCAAGGGATTGTATTTGGTGATAGTGAGCCAAAAAAGGAACTAAGGCATACGGATTTTTACTCTTTGGCCACTATACATCGAATGGGGTTTGTTAAGAGAAATGGCAATTGGGAGAGAAAGAATGTTACAGAGGACAGATATAGTTGCTGAGGCCCCAGACCTTCTATGAGACATTCATCTCCTGAGCCTCCTCAGTGCTCGTCTGTTCCAGAGTCTGTTCCAGCTCCTTCTGATTCTACCCCTGCTCCTGCTGTTGCTCCTGCTCAGTCTTCCACATTATCATCTGGTAGCTTTTCTGATATACAGTTAGATCAGCTTCGATCATTATTCAAATCTGAGATAAGTGAGCATGAAAACAAACTGAAAGAAGAATTTAATGAAAAGTTTATGAATTTAAAAGAAGCCTTATATTCACTCAGTGATCGGGTTGCATCGATTGAGTCTACTCTCAGTTCATCTACCAGCTCCTTAAGTGAAGACTTAAAGAATATCTTTGGAGAACTTAAGGATATCTGCGGTGACTCGGAGACATACTCCCAATGCAACGCCGAGCTTCAGATAAAATTACATCTGCTTGTACCTTTGTTGATAATAAGCTCAAAGATTATGTTAGACTTCAATGTGAAGGGATGAAGCAGATTGTTGATCACTTGAATAGAATTACTAGAAGAAACTTTTAAGCTTTCATGTAATCTCTTTTTGATGTAATCAAGTTTACTTTCAATGCAATGAGCAAGTTTACATTTTCATATTATCATTTTGAAGTAATGAGAAAGTTTGATGCATTACTTATGTCTATTTCAATTGTAAGTATTCTTGAATACTTTGAATGATTATCCTCAATTGATAAGTTAAATAGAAAAAGATAAAGAATGTTATTGATATTAAACTTCCTAACCTTTTTGTTGATTACAAAAAAGGGGGAGAGTTTTTTTCAATCGTATATGCCTTCAATTCAATCAAAGTTTAATTTTGAAAGAGGAAGCATAAGGGGAAGAGATAAATTGAATTTCATAAAGAAAATGCTTAAGTTTCTGATTTTGAAAAATTTTGAATGATTTATAAAATTAAGGTTCATAGGGGGAGCTACCTCATTGAGGGGGAGCCTTTCCATGAACACAATAGTTGATTTTGGAATCACAAATTTTTTTTCAATTTTATAATGCATATACTCAATGTTTTTGTCATCATCAAAAAGGGGAGATTGTTGAGAAATTATTGAAACATAATTGCCCCAACTTTATTGATTTTGATGATTTCCAAAAGCCATGAGTACCTTAAAGAATAAAATGTGTTTATTTATCAAAAACCTTGAGCTTATTCAAATTGAAAGGAATGGAATATCAATGGTTATATTTAATGAGTTTTGAATCCTTTAGAAAAAGGAGTTTCAAGCTCTATGCTTAAAAGATTTCAAAAAGGAATTTTTACACATTATAATTCAATCTGTGAATTCTTGAAACATGTCTTGAATCCATGCTTAATGTCATATTTAATGTATTCAAGTCAAATTTTATTTTAAATTTTTAGGGACAAGTTTTAAAGTCTATCAGAACATTTTCTGATTTTTGTATCGCTCCCGAGCCGACTCAAGGGTTTTCCGAGTCGACTCCTATAAGCCACAGAGTTTTCCGATTTCTCGAGTCGACCCTTGGTTTCAAGAGTCGACCCCTGACTCTGTGCGAGCGACTCCTGTCTGTGCGAGCCGACTCCGCTCAAACAACAGAAACCATATTTTTTTGAGCACTTCTCGAGTCGACTCCCCATTTTCCTCGAGTCGACTCCCAACTTTCGCGAGCCGACACTTTAGTTTTCGCGAGTCGACCCTTCAATGCTTAAAATGTTTCTATTTTAGTAATCGACTTCGAGCCGACTCCCACAAAGCTCGAGTCGACTCCGCGAAATCTGGGCGCGATTTTTAACGATGACACATCAGCCCCAACGGTAAGATTTTCAAATAACGGCTATTTTT